>VMTU01000143.1:0-73225 GCA_016759055.1 Paramecium bursaria | reverse complement strand
TATATTAATTGAATAAGAAAAATATTCAGAATGATTTATAATATATATTATTTAATTGATTTATTTTTTTAATATATCATTTAGAGAGAGCTTCTAATATCTCTGCTGGTAAAGGATCCTTACCAAATGACTAATATATTTATTTATATTCTTCTTCAGTCAAAGGAACCTATTCTCCTACAAACCATTTATAATTATCATAAGTTAATGTAGGTCCGAATTTAAAAGCTAAATCATGTGCATTCAATGCTTTCTCTGTAATCTTTCTCTTAACTCTATCAAATACTTTCTATGAGTTAATAGAAAAATAATTACCCTTTTGATAATGTCAATAGGTTTAGTTGTGTCTTATGGTGTTGCAAATACTAATTCAGCCTTGAGTTCTCCAAAATTCACTGATCCGCTTCCATCCTTATCAAATAATTTGAAAACCTAAGAATAAATGTATTATCATACGCTATCTATTTCTATTTTACTAAGAGATGGAGCTATCTCTCTTAAGAAATCTTAGAATTAACTTGCATTCAACTAACCAGTCATCAATCTATCAAACTTGATAAACAATCTCTAGAGATTTAAATTCTTTCCCTTGATGATCTCCCTAAGCTCTTCAACAATTTTGGATGCCTTGTCTGCTGCATCAACAAAATCTAATTGCAAGAAAATAGTTTAAAATTCTTATGAAGAGAATGATCCATCGTTGTTGGCATCCAATAAAGCGTACAAGTGATTAAATTCAAAAGAAGTGATAGTGGGGTCAAAATCCTTAAGTAACGATTAAAACTCAGCCTTGCTCAAAGTTCCTGAGTGATCTTAATCATATTTCTTGAATTAAGCTTGAATATCAATTCCTCTAGCCTAAACAGTCTTCTAAATATTGTATAGAATTTATGTTGATTCAAAATCTATCTCTTTGACAGACTAAAGAGAATAATTAATATTAAATACATATGTTCTCTAATTTGCAAAAGTCTTGAACACTGGATGGGTAAATAATGCAGGAAAATCAATTCGTTGAGCTTCATCATAAACCAAGGTTTATTTGATGAAATCCTTATATTAGTCAGAGACTTGAATATTGTAAGGGAATCTCAATTATCCAGATTTCACTGATGATAAAAATGACTCAAGACTTCTGCTTGGCCATGGTTATCTGCCATAAACTAGATAATAGGCTATTAATCCAATAGACCAGATATCTGCTTTAGCTGAATATTATTTTTATTCCAATATTTAAGGCGATATGAACAATTAGAGGCCAGCCTTAATTTGTGCCTAAATAATATTCATTAGATTTTATCCTTTGTTGTTGATTTACAATCCACTTAGCTTATACAATCCCTCTTTAATAAATATATTTTGAGGTCTTAAGTTATAATGGCCTATTTATCTTTTGTTCAATTCTTAAAATCCAGATACAATTTATTGAAGAGCTTACAAGGCTTAAGTTTCTGAAAACTAACCTACTTATTGAACAGCTGTTGCCAAAGTTCCTTCATTGCATAATTCAAGAATTTAGATATTTCTTGTACTATCACCAAAGACATCGAGTAATTTAACCACGTTAGGATGGTTGATTGATGAAACTTAGGCTATTGATTGTTTCAATGCATCAAGTGAGGCAGTATCAGTTATCAATTTTGTGTCAATTACTAGAATTATATATTTTAGAAATTACTTTTGATAGCTACTGGCTACCCAGTTTACACTTCAACACCTCTGTAGATGTTATAATTACTTCCTTTAGTAATAAGATCAGCTTCTTAATATAAATATTTCTATCTAAAGTAATCAAGACTAAATTAGGTATTAAGAATTCCAAATTAATTTTGAATTTTCTATAATAATATTATCAAATACCTTGAACTTCTCCTCTTTAGGGTCATAATCATGGTGGCCATCAGTTCCTGATAATAAGGCATTTCTGAATTCATTAAAGTCTATTCTAAAATTGTGATCTGCATCAAACTTGTTAAATATTTGCTTGATTGAATCATTATTTATTGATGGAGCAAAACTTCTAACAAAACTACCAAATTCTTGTATACCAAGATCACCTTACTTATCTAGATCATATTTTAAAAAGACTCTAGATAAGTCTAGTTTGTTAGCTTTTATTATTTCTTTGAGTTCATATATCATTCTATCAGCGACATCATCTATGTTTGAAAAATCAACTTCTTAGAACAGTTTCTTAAATTCATCTTATTGAATTTAGCCATCACCACTTGCATCCAAGTATTAGAAAAGATGATTAGATTCATCAGTTGTGACTGTGGGATCCAATTTATGAAGGAATGAAAATAATTCGAATTGATCTAATGATCCGTTTTTATCAGAGTCAAATTATTCTAGTTATTATTAGAAATTTAATCCTTTGGCTTAAACTACTGCCTAAATGGCAGCTAGAATCTCCTTTGATCTACGATCTACATTCTAATTGGAGTATTATCTTAATTCTTCTTCAACTAAGAGTGCTGGGTGTTTAAGTACTTCATCTAATGATAATCTTTTTGATTCATCAACAGTTAATGCTTATCTGATGAATTATTTATATTGCTCTGATATTTAAACGTCAATTGGGAATCTTAGAGGTGTGCTATATACATTATGAATATATGAGCTAGCATCTAAACTGACCCATGGACCTTTGCCATAGACTATTTCGTATGCCAATAAACCTAAACTCCATACATCTGCTTTGACAGAGTATTATTGTAATTCTAAAACTTATGGAGCCTCATAAAGAGCTGAGGAACTTTCTTTAGGTAAGGGTTTTCTTTAGCCATTTATTGGGACAGCATATGTGAAATTCTTGATTTTAATCTATCCTGCTACAACTGCAACATTATCTGGCCTGACATTTCTAAATATGTATCCAGCCTAATGGATTGCCTGTAGTGCTTTTGCTACACACTAAAGCACTTCTTGAGCAGCATCTTCAACTATTGCACCTCCATTGTTTTTGATAATTGATGACAGATTAGCCTCATCAAATTCCTTAACAATTACAAATTCGTTCCCCTTCTCAAAAGTTTCAATCACCCTCTCAATGTTATCATGATTGAACTTTGAAGCTAAGGCTACTTCTTCCTTAATATCCTTAATATTGGGTGCATCATTTCTGACAACTAATCAGATTAATAATAGAATTACTCTTGATGGCAACACTCTCTTAGGTATTCTAATCGAATCCTCTGTATATTTTAGAATACTAGTCCTCAAAAACAAGATCACCTTATTAATATCTTTGCATATTAAAATAAATAAAAATAAAAAAAATACGTGTTCATTTAAATATACTTAGAAAATCATCCAAACTTATACGTTATGTTTGTCTTATATCAACCAATTAAAAAGTAACTTATCTTTCCTCTATAGTCATGCCCTTATCTAACACCTCACATATTTTTTAGAACTCCTAAAAATCTAAATATTAATCATTATTTTTATCAAAGTTCTTAAATATCCTTGTTGGCTCAAGGTTATGCTCTTTAGATAGTTTTCTTAATTCATTTAATAATTTCTAATAATCTTAATAAATACTAGAGCTTTCTCCTTCTAAGGATCGAATTCGTCTATTCCAAAAGCTAGTTCTCTTTTAAATTCCTCAAAACTTATGCTTTTATCGTTATTTTTGTCAAATTTCTAGAATATTTACTAGATTTCATGCTCTTTGATGGCTGGAGCAATAACTTTTATTAATTTTGAGAATTCATCTATCGATAGATCCCCTTGTTTATCATCATCAAAATTAACAAATATATCTTCTAGATTTAGATTGTTTGCTTTGATGATTTCCTTCAAATCTGTAATTATTCTCCCTGCAATGTCATCTAAATCAGAAAAATCAATATCGCAAAATATGTGTTTGAACTCATCCAAGGAAATTTACCCATCTTAGTTCTTATCTAATAGGTAAAACAAATGTTGATTCTCCTAAATTGTTAATGTTGGGTCTAGGAAATGTAAGAACTAGTAGAATTCATTCTAATCTAATGATCCTCCTTAATCATGATCGTATTATTAAAACTATTCATTAACATTGAGTCCTCTAGCTTGTACTATTCTTTGTATTGCAGCCAAAATTCTTCTAGACTATTTATCGATTTCATCGTGAGAGAAATTTCTCTATGTATCATTAACATGTAACATAGGATGATTAAAAACCTCCTCCCAACCAATTCTTAAGTTTTCATCTATTGTTAAACATTTCTTAATAAAGTCTTTAAATTACTCTGATATTTATTTATCGAAAGGGAACTTTAAAGGCTAATTTTATATGTTTCTCAAATATGAGTTACAATCTCTACATGGCCAAGGTTATCTTCCATAAATCATTTCATACGCCATCAAACCAATCGACCATATATCACACTTAGCTGTGTAAGGCTTTCTTTCCAACAATTATGGAGACATATACAAGGGAGTTCCTACACACTCCTTCAAAAGTTATCGTCCTGTAATATCTGCTTTTGTAGCAAACCCAAAGTCAGCAACTTTATGTTAACCATCTTTTATTAATGCATTTTCTGGCTTTATATCTCTATGAATAAATCCATGAGTAATCATTTCTTAAAATCCATTCATTAGTTGAATTAGGACTGCTTATGCAAGATTTTCGTCTAACTTTCCTCCATGCTTTTATATAAAGTTTCTTAAATCTCCTCCTTCACATAATTCAAGAACTATTACAGTCTGATTGTTATCTCCAAAAACATCTAGCAATCTCACTATATTAGGATGCTGCAACTATTTCATGATTCCTATTTCATTTTTTAGTGAGTCTATTAAAAATTCTTCATCAAACAAAGTCATATCCATAACTATTATCAATTAATAAAATTACTCTTTATTGCTACCTTTTCATTATTTCTTACATCAATTCCTTTGTAAACTTTTCCGAATGACCCTTTTCCTAGTATGTCTTTCTCAAAATATTAATAATGATCTAATTTAATCATTATATATGTTATTACCTAAAAATTTGAAGACTTAGCTATTCAATTTGGTTGAGAAGGAGGAAACTGATCAGCTTATTGAATTCATAAACAATCATAAAGATTTTATTAGGCAATTGACGGCTCCTAATCAGTGGACTTTGAGTATGTATGCTGTCAGATATGGTAATCTGTAATTGATGAGACATCTGAATAGCTTAGGATTATTTGCAGATAATCAAATGGCTCCATATACATTGTTATATACAGCTTGTTTAAATTATGATACAAACACATTAAGGATTCTATTGGATGAATTTGGAAAGGATGTGAATGAATTGATTGCCTAACATGGAGCAGATAATACATTATTAAAATTCACCATAAAGTCAAACATGTTGGAGTTAGTGGAGTTGCTCTGTTCAAGAGGGGCATACTATATAATTGAAAATATTATGAAACCAGATTAGGCATTCGCAAACAACATGATTATTGAAAGGGAAGAAGGTGTTCCAAAATGTAAAACTGTGAAGGATAAGAAAGAGATAAATTAATAACTAGTCTTTTCGATCAAACGAGAAAAAGACAAACTGATTCACCTAGTATATCTTAGATATAAGAACTATCTCTTGCTTAGACATTTGTGTGATACTAACAATATATCAAGTGAAGCCTAGAATTTTGGAATTTCCACATAGTTTCTTAAAGACGTACAAGATTATATAATACCAAATTGAGTTATATTAAAATATGGATATAAATTAGTTATTGTTAAAGAGAAAAATAGAAAGTATCCTCATACATTTATATAAAAGAATCTAAGAAGCTCAAATCACACAATATGGCTGTGAAGAGAAAGTATCATGGCTAGAAAAAATACTTTGAATAGGATCTAGATAAAAAATTGGAAAATGATATCTTGAACGATAAAAAGAAATAGTTTTACGATAAATTATTTACTGAAGGAGAGTAAGTGGAGAAGGAACCCATTCCAACCACTAATCAATAAAAATAAAAATAACCATAAGAATTACCTCCTCAACAGAATAAACCTTCTAAGAGAGCATAAAGAAAATAAAAACGGATGGTTAAGAAGGTTTATACTCAAAGAACTAAAACGGGGTAGCCTGTTATGAAAAATTACCTCAATATATTAGTATAACAAATAGAAAAGTAGAAAAAATGAGAAATAAAAATTAATATATATTTAATTTATGTCTTTCGAAACAAGACAATTCATATCATAGAGCGAGGCTAATCGAACAGAGAAATCTGATTTGGTATTTTATTAAAGAATTACTGCAATCGTCTTATTTTTTGGAGGCATTGGTAATTTAGTGATGCTTATATTCATAAATATGAATTCAACAAACCCATTGACATTAGGATTTATAATTGTGAATGGATTGATAATTTTGCTCTCATTGTTAGTATTCATTTGGTGCTAGTAACAAAAGAGCTATTTATTGGCAACCGACGATGAATATGGTGAAAATACAGACAATTTATTTGGAAGGTAATTTAGACGTTAAATTTTAATATTAGATCCTTATTTTTCAGTGCGATTGCTCTAGTCTTTGCTGTATTCGTTTTCCTCGTCTACTATATGACTGGTTAATAATATCTATTTGGAGTATACCAAGCTTAAAATCCCTAGGGTAATTTCAATAAATATGATACCTTATTAACAATATTATTTTATCCAATAATAGCAGTCTCCCTAATAATAATTGGATGCTTAGCACACTAACTCTACTGCTTTTATTAATTGACTTTATCATAAAATACAAGCAGATTTAACATATACTTACTATCACTGTTTATTTCATTAGATGGTTGGATATGCATTTATATTCTTAAAAATTACACTAATTACTCTCTACCATTATTGCTATATTATGTGTTATAAGTATTAATACTATTGGGCATTATTGGTAATGCATGGAGATGGAGGGGTGTATTTCTGCAATTAGCCTCATTTTTAGCATGCCTCATACCTATTTACATCGCTTACTAGGCAATATACATAAGAGAATATTAGGATAAATATCATGATACAGATAAAAATTGCTAGTTAACATTAACAACATTATCAGAAACCTATGTTAATGAGTAAGGATGCTCAAGCAAATATCTTAAGGATGGATAGAAATACTTAACTGAATGTAATAAAAATTAACTAGTACAAATTTGGGAGAAAGACATAGATAATGACCCGACTTAACACCCTCTAGGATGCATAAATCTAGATTGTTGCAGTTTCACAGCCAATATATTTACTAAATACATATTTTTCTTAATAGGAGTGTCATTGGATTGCTCATTATTAATATTTGCATTAATTTTATTTTAGTTTCATGTTGCCAATAGACCTAAAGGAGAAAGGACCTTAGGGAAAACAGTGGAAATCATATTTATTATCCTCTATACAGGAATACTCGTATTAGGAATATTAATACTGTTGCAAAGGTGTATTATTTAATAATTTATTAGCCCTCATGTAATACCTGTCTAGCCTGAAGCATAATTTGATTCTCTAAAGGTATAAAAAGCAAAAGGCTTTACCTAATTGACAGCCTCTGACACTGAGTGTTAAACAATATCATAATTAACATAAAATTATATTTAGTTATCCACTGATTGTAAAGACTCATCTGTTAAATGCCCACTCAATTAAAATACCACTGAATAATTTGAAAAATGTACAATTTTTATTAATATTCTTAAGAAATTATATTCGCACTGTGGGTCGAAGGTTCAACTCGTATCGTTAAGGAAGAACGAACCATATTTTAAGATATTCAATCAGCTTAATTCTTATTCTAAGATTTTAAGGGGAATGTTGAAGACTTTTTTGCAGTTATAGGAGAGATATCGGATATTTAGACATATGTCAATAACATAAAGATATGCTTTAAATTATCATAGTCAAATTTGAATATACACCTATATTAGAATACTATTTTAGCACCTGTTGGATAAACTGGCCATACAAAGCATCAACATTTTTAGGAAAAACATCATAATAAAAGAATATCTTCCCACTTTGCAGGGACAGCAGCAACACCATCAACACCAGCATCAAATCCTACACCAACATCAACTCCTACAACAGCAACTCCTACATCAACTAACCCTTCATCTACTTCAATAACTAATCCATCAACTACATAAAATTCAACTACACCAAGCACTAATCCTACAAATTTTAGTAAAATACCTAACTGTCAAACCATTGAGGGAGAAACATGTAAGTAATGTAAGGAGGGATTTACAGCCTCAACAAAATATGGATGTTTATATCAAGGAAATTTAAAGAATAGAGCTGATATCTAGGTCAGTCTGTCAGAGCCTACTTAAATTAAAGTGACTGGTAAAGTAATCGGCTAATTATTGAATTCTGAAACTAATGTAGCGACATTCGTAAAATTATCTAGTTCTAAAGTATGCTGGGATGATGATGATTAGGATCCATTATGTGTATAATCAGACGCAACTGGATCATTTGAAATTAAGATTCCGTCTTATCAACCAACTAAATACAGTGTGGTTGACTCACAACCTTAAGGAGGTTAATTAATTATATCCTCACCAGGATTCGACACCATTCAATATAGTTAGGCATTCCAATATTAGGAAATTATAAATTTAGGAACATTTACTCTAATTAATGAAATTACTTTTCCTCAATCAGAAAAGGATAAATTAAAAAAAGCTAGTGAACCTGTTAAATAAGATAATTCTACTAAAACATCTACACCAGCCCCAGAAGATAAAGGTAAAGGAGGATCAAGCACAAATGAGAAAGGTCCAACCACTGAGAAACCGGCAGAAAATGGACATTTCATCACACATCATACTGCCGAACCAGCTAAACCGACTACTGCTGCTGAACCAGCTAAACCAACTACAACTTCAACTCCAACTCCAACTTCAAGTACAACTTCAACTCCAAGTACAAGCACAAGTTCAACTCCAACATCCACTTCGACTTCTACTCCAACTTCAAATCCCAGTTCAACTGCCACAGCTACCACTAATTCAACAGCTAATTCAACTAATAATTCAACAAATTAAACAGTTGTGGGTACGAATCCTTATGCTGGAGTATGCACAACAGGAGAGTATTAAGATTCAGCAAAGAAATGCAAGCCTTCCAATTGCAAAGATAAACCAAATTGCTTAATATGTGATACAGAAAACAAATGTTTAGTTTGCTTCCCTGAATTTTCAGTTTTAAAGAATAATACTTGTGCTCCTTCAAATGGATGCCTTTAACCCTTCTCAGTTAATCAATGTAATCAATGCTTAGAGAAAGACTCCTCAAAATGTGAACAAGATTAGTGTGATATATTCAGTTGGAATATTGATGGAAAATGCCAAAAGCAATATAAATTATGTGATTTACCAAATTGTTAATTATGCTCTATTGATGGAAAATGTGCTGTTTGTGCCGAAAAATTCAAATAATTAGATGGAGCTTGTAAACCTGGAGATTTTTACGATATCTTTATTATTGATTATTTGAAAGTCAAAATATAAGTGGTAGATTCATTTGATAGAACTGCTGTTTAATCAACTATAAAATTATATTAAGGAAACTGTGGATCTAGTGTTTTATATGGAACTCAATAAACCGATGAGAATGGAGTGTTCTAATATCATGATCTATTTTACTAAACACAATATAGCATTATAGTCTCTGCTGACGGATATAATAGAAATTGCTATGAATTTGAAGACACTACTAATGTTGTTGTACCTCTAGCCAAGAACCTTGAGAGAGGATAGCAATTGATAGTTCTTGAGTGGTAAAATGATGCAGACTTAGATTTATCCATCACATTCAACCCCTTGCCAAAATTAAATTGCATAACTGGATTCTTTAATAATATTTGTTCGGGCACAAAGTATGGCTAATCTAGTGATTCTAATAATAAGTTTGAATCTATATTGATTACGAACTTAGTCCCAGTTCAATATTTGATTTTTGTTTAGAACTTAGGAGATCACGATTAGAGTTTATTGATAGAATCGTAGGCTAAGATTAAATATTATGTTGCAGGAAAAAATGAGCCTGCAGCCATTTTCTAAGCTCCTTTCGATTTATAAGATCCTAAATTAGGTACAACTGCAGCCTATACAACTGATTGGGTAGCTTGGTTGGTGGGATGTATTGATGCATCCAAATCAGAAATTCCTTAGCCACTTGTAACATAAAATGGAATATGGTATATTATTTATTTTTATCGAAGGTGGACATAATCATTGAGTGACTTCTATCCAACACTTCCAAGAAAAACAATATAAAATTTCCCTAGTCCTAAATTATGCTCTAGTTGATTATTATATTAAATATTTTTTTGTTTGTGCTTTTTTTTTATAATGGATTCTAATTATGATAATTGTTTACTTAAGGCTGGTACTTAATATCAATTATATAAAGGAATTGATAAGAATGGATAGCCCTTATATGTATTGCTAGGTAATGTAATTGATGCCAATCACATTAAAGTCATTGTAGCAAAATTATAGAATCTATTAGAAACAAATCGTCCCTTCAAGTAATTTATTGATATTAAAAGACAATACATATTGATATATACAGCTCAAATTAATACAGAATTCAAGGAGAATGATTTTAAAGAGTTGATAAGAGAAATTATTAAGTTTACATTATAGAATATATTAGAGGAATGTGTCTCAACAGGTCTTGAATCGTTTAAATAAACTGATAGTAATCCATCCCTATTTATCTTAATTGCATTTCAGAGCCATATTACCTGGAAAAGCATAATTTTTATAGGAAAAGACATATGTTACGAAGACGTAATTAAAATTTTTTATTCATATTAAGACCCTAAGATTTAGATGAATTTGACATTTAGCTACATCAGTCTATTATAGCCACTATTGGAGGGTCTGCAAATATGTACAAGGAACCTTTTTATGGAAGAGAAATATAAAACTATCCAATAGCAAAAAGTGGCATACCTGTTGTATTGGAAGAGATTTTATAATATTATAAAGTTAATGAAGAATATTTAAAATCAGAAGGTGTCTTCAGAAAATCAGGATCTGTAATGAAGGAATAAGAATTGGAGGAAAAGTTGAGAATGCAAGATTACTAAGCATTATTTAATTTTGAACCTGATGTTGTCTCTAATTTATTGAAAAACTGGATGTCTAAATTAAAATACCCAGTTTTCCCTTATGAAATATATGAAACTTTAACTAAGACAAAAAGTACTAATTTAACTTACATTAAGCTGATATTGATGATCGAGAATTATTGGAAATGTTCTCTATAATGTTTGCATATATGACATAGGTAAGCAGGAACACCGTTAGACGATTTGCTAAATTTTTGAATCATGTGGCTCAATTTGAGGAAACTAATAAGGTAACTCTTTTTATGAGATATTTAGATGGGGCTTGAGAACTTGTCAATAGTTTTCACACCATGCTTTTTCAGGGCAGAGTTTCCAAATTTAGAAAAAGACATTATAGGCTCAAAGATTGTTGTTAAACATTTCTTAAGGCTAATTCAGAACGTAGATTATTTTTTGTAAATACAACAAAAGGTTCCAGAAGGTTTGAATTGAATTATATTAAAATAAATATTATTTATATTAAGAATTATTTTGAATATTCTCATTCAAATTTATAGTTTGTACTCTAAGATGATTCATTATAATTGTAAATATAAATACCATATAGGGATATAGGATGGGGTCTTGTATCTAGCAAAAATTCCGATAGACACCTTAATCAACTTAGAGTCCTGATACTAAACATAGTTGCAGAACTACAATACAAGGTGATATCAAATCTCAAAAGTATATCTTAACTTTTGATGGATAACTTTCTAAATATATGAGAGTGCCTCGACTACAGTGTATTAAAGAGAGCTCAATTATATCTAGAAGGAAGCACTTGATGAATTATTGAATATTAATTCGAAACATAATTACTTGTCTTAGCCTTGACGATGAAATGACCTATATATTTATAAATGATACACATTAACATCCGTGCAATAATATGCTGACATAATTTCTTATGACCTTATTTTAAAAAAGTAAACAGTTAAAAATTTACACTATTGAACCCTGATGTTTCATGTCAATTCATTATGCAATTCAGTTAGGACTTTAGATGAGAGCTCGGACCATGAGTAAGGTTTTATAATTTTATAAATTAGTTTTTCTTCTTTGTATATGTTTTGATTTATTAGAACATTTAATACTAATAAGCCAAAAAAAAGAATGGAAAAAGATGATGGATTATAACAAAAGAAGTGAGATTATAAATAAAGTCTTAAAATTTTCTCAAGTTTATCATAATAAATAAGTCTCCGCAAAAAGGTAAATCATAAAAAATTTCTGTGATAATTTATTATATTCATAAATAAAAATTCATGAGTTCAAACTAATGGCTTGAGGTGACTGTCTATGACCCTTATGGTAATAATCCGGAAATAGAATTAAATTGTCAATATTGGAATACTATCAAAGATGTGAAGGAGAAATTATATTGTAATCATTCATTTGATAATTTTTAAGTGAAGTAGCAGTAATTGGGAAAAAGAATAATAAAACCTGAAGACATGATTATAACTAACCTTCCTAGGAAGAATAAATAGGTTTTATTTGATAGTTAAAAATTGTCAGATCTGTTCAATAAATCACTTGTGATGTCAGAATAATTATAAGTATTCAGTTCTCAAGAGATGATAAGCATATACGAAGAATTTTAGCAAGAAAAGGCCAAGTAAATACAAAAAGAATAAAAGTAATTCATGGAAAAATAATATTCACCCATTTTGAAGTAATCATTACAAACCAATCATTCAACAGAAATGACTGAGTCATTAGTTCAATCAAGCCTTGAGGAGATTTAGTTTCATCAAGCTTAATAAGGGTAATTAAATCAATTTGGTTCATATTAAAAAACAACTTCTCCTACTTAATTTCCTCAACAATCCTCTCAATAGACTCTTAAGAAATGAAAAATATATTATTTTTTTATATTATTGAATAATAATTTACAAAAGGAATTAATTAAAATTCTACAAAGGGTTATATTAATATTAAACAAATATATATTCAATTCTTATCCTGATTCAGAGAATAAGATTAAGATTAAGGTATGTAAGAGAGGCCATTTGCCTCTTAGCCAATATAATTTTTACAATATATGTTCATCTTTATAATCTTCAGTTATCATAGATTATGCATAATCAAGAATCACATTTTTCCTTTACCCTTATCTACTAGTCTGCGTATGTACAGCAAATATATCATTATTGCATTATGAAGAGAATTATTGATTAAGGTTTTTCTTAATAATTAAAAAAAAATGGTTGGGTCTTTATAAAAAAATAAAGATATTTCAAAAATCTACATCGCAAATGTTACTATAATAGTATCTGTCTGTATGATTGAAGAATTATGAAACACCCTCTTACTCTGGAATTTCTTCCTCCTATGTGTCACACTGTTGCTCAATGATTTTTTTTCTCTGTTCTTGTATCAAAATATATGGATTTTCTTGGAAATTTATTTTCTGATAGGCATTTGGCAAGCCTAAGTGAGAATATCTGACCTTAGCATAGAATCTATTCTTTATCATTCTTTCCTAAGGGTTTAAATTATTGATAGTACTGATCTATTGGGAAATGCCTTTCGAAATGACGCCCATTTACAGCCATATTTAAGAAATAGCTCATACAACATATCATCCTCCTTTTCAGTCCATGGAAGTGACTTCAAGGTGGGATTGAGACTATTTGTGTATTTTTCACGAACCTATCTGCTGTTCCTATCCCCAAAAATTTCTGCGATCGTAATCCAATTATGACCATACTCTTTGACAAGTTTGATTAGCTTTTTCTCTTGAGATTTCGTCCAGACTATCTTTTTTACTATATTCTACAGTATTTTATGCACAATTACGTCCTTCTTTTTGATTCTTTTCCACCTTTAAGAACATTAACTAGCTGTGCGGGATCCTAGATGGTTGGATACTTTTATCCAATTGTGTCCATAAAGTGCAAAAGCCTCTCTCATCAAATTATCTTCCTCCTCAGTCCACAATTTTCGTTTTGATCCATTATCCTCGTACATTTTTGAGATATTAATATACAGAAATAAATTAATTACTAATTTGAATGATTATTTAAATAGGAAAAAAAATAATGTTATTTCCGTTACCTTTTATGATGCTACGAAATAATCGTTAACTTAAAGTCTTATAATCATTTCATAATAGTATACATTTATATTTTAAGTTATTTAATAAGAATCAACTACCAATTTCATATAAAAAGTTAATAATCTGATATTATTATATCCAGTAAAATTTTTGTTATTAAAATTTTTTATGATTCTAATTTATAATCTACCATAAATTTGTGATGTTTGACCTATTTAAATCTTATTATTATTTGAATAGCTAAATCTTTTCAAATAAAGTCTAGTGTAATATAGATCTAATAATATATCCAAATGTATCCTAAAAATAAGACCACAAGAAAATTTATTCAAGCATAGTTATAACCTTCATTGATAATCGCTTTCAACAAAGTTAAAATAATAATTATATTGATTATGTATAATTATATAATTATACATTATTAATTTATAATATATTTATAAATAAAAATTACACGATAAAATAGTTCCAGTTAGAACTAAAGGCTAATTAGTTAATAGCATCTAAAAAACTATATATATAGTAAGACTTTGTGGTTTTAATCAACTTTGATAAGGAATTGGCATATGATTAACTACTTATTTTATAAGATCCAATTTGAATGATTGGCTTATAGAGTAAGAGAGTATTGGTTAAAATCATATAATTATTTGAAATCACAGAGAGTCCTAATAGGTACTCATATCATTTTCTTGATTTAAATTTAAGAATTGAGAGACATCTTCATATGGTAAATTTTTTTTATTTAGGAAATACTCCTGTTTCTAAAGAATCCTAAGCCTCTAATCTTGTAATTGCTTGTAGGGGTCTTCTACAAAGTTAATCTCTTAATATGCATTTGGAAGACCTAAGTGTGTATAACGGATTTTGGTGTAGAATCGATTTTTTATCATTCTTTCCTATTATTGAATATTTTTATGTATATATACTGATCTATTGGGCATAAACTTTGTGAAGGAAGTCCATTTGCACCCATATTTAAGAAAAAGCTCATAAATTTGTTGGTCCTCATCCTAACTCCACGGAACTTGCTTTAATTTTGGATTTAGATCGTTGGTGAATTTTTCTCTCACTTATCTGCTCGATCTGTTCCCAAACATCTCTGCGATAACTTTCCAATTTTATCCATACTCTTTAACAAGCATAATCAGCTTCTTTTATTCTTCTTCTGACCATTATGATCTTGTTTTTTAACACTAAATCATATCAACGTGAATATACCTATTTATTCTTTATTCTTTTCAATCTTTGAGCACACTGGCTGGCATTTCGAGATCCGATATGATTAGCAATAAGTATCCAATTATTGCCATAAATTTTTATTGCTTCATTCATGAGATCATCTTCCTGTTTAGTCCAAGTTTTTCGGGATGAAATGGTTTAATTTAAAGACAACATATCTTCCATCTTTATTTAGACTTTTTTACTTTAATTATGTTATGAAATTTATCAATTAATGAGCAAATTTAATAAATTAATAAAATAAATTTGTAACAATTTATTACGACTTTTAAGTTGGTTTTAATTATAATTAGTGTAGGAATCTTGATAAGTGTAATCCATTTTTATAATTGTATGAAGGCTTATTTTATAATTAGAATTAGGAAATTAATTTCTAAGTTTAATTATTACTAAATAAATAATAGTAGCATCTAACTTTCCATATGCATCTAAATTTCCTAAAACAGGAATAATATAATTAACGCTCTGGATTAGCTTAATATGAATAAAAATATGATTGTTGTTATTAAAATACCCCAAAATTTTTTTTAAATATCCTCCAACCTATCTATAAATGATGAATGAGATGGTTTCTAACATGCTAGTTCTTACAGTAGCCAGCCATCTTAAAGGGGATTCCTAATAAAATACTTGGAGCCATTTTGAAGGTTTGGTGTATATATTTTATAACTAAAAATTTTATGTTAGTTCGTGATGATTTGAATGTACAACTATTGAAAAATTTACGATAAACAAATTCCATCTCATCATTTATGCTCATTAAGTGTCCCAATAATCAGTGTGATACTTAAATATAGAAATTAGGTAATATCATCCTAGCGTTAAAAATTAATATTTTTTGATATCATCTTGCAGCTCTCGTATTTAAAGCCTTTACCCTGATAATTTTTCCTAATGGCTGGATTTATAGTTTATCTCCTAGATAGGATTAGGATTGCCAAGGAGTCAATCACGAATTTTAGTAAAGAAAATAAAATTTATCATTCTTTCCTTTAAATTATCTTTAAATATATATTAATACAGATCTTCAGGCAATTACTTCATGAAGGAAGTCAATATATACCTAAGCAAAATTTCATAAACTAGATAATACTCTTATTTGCTGGATCTGCCATCATTATCCATATACTTAAGTTAGATTATTAGTTTGGTTTCTTTTCCATTAAGTGCTCATATTCATTGAAATCTGAAGATTTTTATTTCATCATCTATTAGATAATCTCCTTGCTAAAACTCATGTATCAAGGGATGATATTTTCTTGAACAAATTCTAGGTATCCTTCTAGATTCATTTATTTTACCTTTTAAATAAATAAATAAATTTTTTCAGTTTAGAATTACTATCTTCGCATAATATCTCAATAATTATCAGTATAAATAGATAAGATAAGATTGTTGTTACATTTAATTGATATTTATATATTTAAATTAGAATCCCTTTCCAATATAATTATGATAGTTCCTGAGAATATTTCCTAAATTTTTCAATTTAAAGTAAATTTTTCAGAATCCAAAGAAGTTTGATATATGCCCTTTTCAAATGAGAAGGGGAATTAATTTTCAATCTTATTTAAAGGTTTTTATGTTAATCTGAAAAATAATATCAAAATTCTTTTTTCTTTCAATCATATATGCTCTTGGATAGGTATGTAAGTTGACTTTTATATTTTATCTTCCCCATCCTTGAAGTTTGTGTTGAACGGGTTTCTGAAACTGTTTTGTTTATTTCTTATCATTCACTATTAATTATGCTCCCTCTATTTTTTCTCCATTAATTGGTTTCGAAGAATCCATCTCAATAAATTGATAATGCAAATCCCCCAATTTTATTCATTTAAAATAGATTTCTTGATTAGTTAGTACTATCCATTATTTTTTGAACTTTCTCTAATTATGAACCTAGTATAAGAGTTTTTATCAAAATAATAAATATAATTTTAAAAATTGAATCAGATATAGAGAAATATAAAAGTAAATAAAAGTTTAATGGAAGAGAAAAATATGATTAAAATCTCAAAGCTATTAGTAGAAATAACTGGTGGCAAGTATCAAAATCTAAATATGATAATGTCAATCAACTTAAATATATGAATAAAGTGTACTATTGATGATAATTACTAAAGGTTATTCAAAAGAAGTGTCAAATACATATAAGGAGCTTAAAACAAGAAAAATACTATGTTGAAAGACCTTTATGAATAAGAAGCCAAATAATAGGAGGAACAAACATATCCAAAAGCTTTGTCTGTTACTAATTCCATATTATAATCCTTTCGTTAGATTTTATGAGATTTATTGAATGAATTATTAAATAAGTCTTTTTTGTGTTATTTTCCCATTCTTGATATTATGGATTATAACTATCGAATCCAACAGTGAATTTCTCATGTGGTTTTAGAACTCTTCTAATGATTTTGGTGCAATAATATGGTTGCTCTACCTACATATTAGAATAACTCATCTCAATAAATTGACTATTAGTGATAATAATTTGATAACGGAGTTGTAAAAATATATATAAGATTAGCGATTTCGATCATTCATGAATGGCATTGTAAGCGGAATCATTATTATACAGACAACGTAAAGGTATATTTTTATGATAGAATAGCATATACGAATGAATGATAGAGTTCTAGTTAGAAGGAAAACGAAATGATAATTGTTCTCATTAAAATTTATTTTACAAAAAATTCTAAATACAAATTAAATATAGAAATTTTACGTAGAGGATGCTTGTCAAGCTATGGCTTTCAGTCTATGAGTCTTATTACTTTTTTAAAAGGGAATCCTAACAATAATTGTTAGAGGAATAGTAAAACATATATTTGCAATTTTAATTTTAATGTTCTTAATGATTAATTTTGAAATATCTGAATGCATAGGTATGAGAAATATTTCTTAAAAATAAATTTAATCTTATAAATTTTATTCATTGGGTGTCACAATTATTGTGGCCATTCTCCTTGGTTAAAATTAGAAATTATGATATCTCATCCTAGAGCTAACCAATATTTTGGATATCGTCTTGTAACTCTAGGATTTTAAGTCTTTTCTCGTGTAATTATTCATAAGGATTGGCTTAAAAGTTAATCTCCTAATAAGGATTGGGTAAGCCAAGGTGGGTATAACGAATTCTGGTATAGAATCTATTTTTTATCATTCTTTCCTATTATTTTGTTAAATATATTAATACAGATCTCCCAGGCAACTTCTTTGTGAAGGAAGTCCATTTACAGCCTTACTTAAGGAAGAGCTCATAAATTAGTTAATCTTCTTCACTAGTCCATGAGACATGTTTAATTTTAGCATTAAATTAGTTTGTGAATCTTTCTCTAATCTACCTGCTAGACCTATCGCCAAACATTTCAGCAATAACTTACCAGTTTTGCCCATATTCCTTAACAAGCTTGAGTAATTTTTTTTACTCCTATCCTGACCACTTCGATTTTGCCTTATTACACTAAAAATAAGTGGAATCATACCTATTTGTGCTTTAGCCTTTTTAATCTCTAGGCACACTAACTAGCATTGCGGGATCCAATATGGTTCGATATGAGTATCCAATTATTGCCATAAATTTTCATAGCTTCATCCATCAGATCATCTTCTTTCTTCGTCCAAGTCTTTCGGGATGAAATTTTCTTCGATGAATTCAATATATCCATATAAATGTAGTTATTTTGCCTTAAATTAATTAATAGAAAATATCAGTTTAATTAACAATATATAAATGGACATTCTATTTCTGTAACAATTCTTAAAAAATTTCTTCTACTAGATAAACAAAGATTGTTATTAATATTATTAGAAACATTAAGCCTTTAATCATTCTAATTTTTGATATTTGATATCCAGCAATCTCAATAAATTGATGTCGGATATTATACTTTATGATTTTTCCAAAATCTTTAATTTTCGTACTAGCCTAGTAATAGCAATAATATGATAGCCCTAAAGAATTAGATAAAAATATTGATCAGATGAGAAGAGAAAATATAATTCACATCTCATAGTTATGTGAACCAAAGGTATTATTTAACGTGATTTAAAACTCCTAGTTGCTTACAACGATATCAATTCTTAGAATTAATTTGTAGCTAAGTTACTTTTTCTTCTTCAAAATACTGATGATATTAAAATTTATATGAATGTCTACTTTTTGGTGATAATTTATCATGTCACATTCTCTCTGAATCCATGATTTTATCTTATTCTACAAGCTATAGTTTAATTGTTGATTTTTTTATCTTTCATCAAAGTTAATAAAACAAAGGAGAAAAAACCATCTGATTTGGGTTATATATTTTAACATTTGATTAGTTATATGCCAATTTAGTTGATTTGCTATCCCAATTTTTTCAATGTTTTTAATGTTTTATTTTTTTAATTTTTTTTCAGTGTATTTGGAATAATTTTTTATATATTGCTTTCCACTAGGTATCGATGAATAAATCCTTATCTCAGTTTTAGATCCATATAGCTTGACTAAATTTTGACAAAGGATAAATATTTCAACTATTTTGATTTTCTGTCCAAAAATTTCATGATTTCAATTCTATAATCCATTTGACTTTGGCATCAACTCTTAAAAACATTCTCAGTAGCATTTATCATGTTAAATTTCCATACTCTTTATACATAGATGAAAGTTTCCTCTCTTTGATGAGTTTTTAGCAAAATAATAAATATTATATTAAAAATAATGAATCAAATACAGAGAAACATAAAAGTGAACAAGAGATTCATGGAAGCAGAGAAATATGATTAAAATCTTAAAGCAATTTCAAGAAATACTTGGTGGCACGAATCTAAATCAAAATATGATAAAGTCAATGAACTTAAATATATGAATAAAGTGTACAATCGATTATAATTACTTTTAGTTATTCAAAAGAAGTGTCAAATGCATATGAGGAGCTTAAAACAAGAAGAAATACTATGTTGAAAGACCTTTATGAATAAGAAGCCAAATAATGGGAAGATGAGCTGCGACTAAATGGACTTGCAATATATAAAAATAAATTATGATTTTATTCATTTACTCTTTTTCTTTCTTTATTTTTTAGCTGGCTAAGGTGTCTCTTGTTAATTTTATTGAGGAATCTCCGGTTATGGAGGAGGAGAAATATTTTATTTTATTGTAACTGATTCCTCCTATTTTACAATCTACTATTGAATTGGTTGATTTACTACTTAAGCTTACTACTTATTAAAGAATGTTATTACATTAGTAAATTATAAATCCTTTGGACTGTCTTTTTGAACTTCAATAACTTTTTCCTTGGATATTTTATTTACATTATGATCTTCCTTAGAGCTTTCTTTTTGAACTTCTTAAGATTTTTCATTGGAAACCTTAGATACATTTTGATCGGGTTATTAAGGTTTGTTATTTTACTCTTAATGATATGATGTTATTATGTTTTTTATTAAGGATTGATTTATTTGCTATTTAGAAAATTTATAAATTAAAGGTAAAGTTTATGGTTTCACAATTTCTTAAACTTTTAAAGTTTAAATATGAAATACCTTCAATCTTTAAATTTACATGCTTGGGTGCTGATCTCGATGTTTTCCAACCTTTAGCATAGGATTATATCAATTAGTTAGTTGAATAAAGTCTATGATTTAACTATGTTAACCATAAATATCTCCAAACCTAAGCAGGTAAAGAATTAGACAATTTTTAATATACTAGATCAACTTTAGATTCAGGTTTGCTAAATTATTTCTACACTCTGTAATTTCCTATGTATAGGTTATCAATCTAATTGTTTTCTTTGATTTTTAATGGTTTTTATCCTTGGAATTCATAAATAATCTAGTTTATATTATAAGCATACATTTTTTGCCTCTTCAAATACGCTGTCACTGACAATATAATTATTATATTATTCATAAAGTTGTTTTTATGGTAATCCATGGAAATAAATACAGTCATATTCGAATTATTGATTATTTATCTCCACTTACCTAGTTTACTTATCTATATTAGTAATGTCGCTATTAAGATGGAAATGAATGTTTGGATGTCTTTCAATTATTTGTTTAATTTATTCTTCTTCTAATAAATTTTCGTTTGGACTGATAACATGCAAATTGACTTCCTTTGGTAATAATTCAATTAATCTTAAGTATGATATATGATCCTCACCATCAAATGGTCTTTTTGGTATGTAAAAGTAAAAATCTCCCTCCTTAAATTTGAATATATCCATGAAATTCTTATTCTCATAATTTTATGTTCTTGCATAAACTGAAATATGTAGAGATAATTATTACCTGGATGATATGCATCTGATAGGGCTTCTTCTAAACCATTAATTTGAAATATATCCTCATACTCTTTCGTGAAAACTATTTTATCAAATTATATCTATCTCCCATTAATTAATTCAATCGAATCCTTATTAATTTGTGAGATCCCAATTCCGTCAGTGAATGCAATATCAGTCCCATCCAATATTGACTTGGGATCAATCGTCATAGTATTGAATATTTAGGATATTTATTATTTGCTCTATATATGATTATATTTTTACGTGTTAGTTTACTAGAAGGACATTATAATATTGATTATATTGTCTGAATGCTTTAGCCAATTTTGCAGCTTTTATTCCACCAACGACAATTAAATGGTATTTTTATAGATTATCTCTCCTTATAATTGTCTCAGAAAATAATCTTTGAATCATTATTAATATTATACTTTGAAAACAAAATAAAAAGGGGAAAAAAAGAAAATGTAAAGTCAGAACGTGATTGAAGACTATGAGCAAAGAATATTAGAAACAGGATTATTAACTTAATACTAAATCTAATAGATGAAGCTATTTTTTGCGACGATCGTTGAATAAAAAGATTATTTTGAGTATCATATTTCTAATAACAAAAAGGTATGAGGATTTTTGTAGGATTATATAATCCCTCCTAAACGATAAGAACCTTAATAAGCAATTATTATTGGAGTTTTTCTTGTTGTTTGATAAAAATGGTGATTAAAAATTGGATTGGTATGAATATTTGGTACTTTTCTGTCAATGGGCATAATAATACGAATATTTGAGAATAGGGCAATATTAATAGACTATTGAGGCAAAAAAAAAGTAAAATCTCCTTATATATTAGATACATTATTTTACTTCAATTGGAATTTTTAACTAGTCCTTTTCATGGGCACACACCTAATTTCATATAAAGGCAGCTGATTAATATGGAATTATAATCAGTGCATAGCAAAAAATTAAGCCCATTCTATTTTTTAGCATTTTAAACTTTGTACGAAACTACAGAAGATATCAATGAGAGGCCTTTTCAATATTTGAATTAACTTTTAGTCTAACCTGAATTAACCCTGAAAGAAATTGTCGATGGATTCGCATATTACTTTTAATTTAGATCTGCCCACTAATTGCCTTATTCATAGGGGCCTATATTGAAAATACTCAACGTTATTATCAATCCATAATTCTTTGATGAGATATTAAAACACGCTCTATCAGAGAACCCAAAGCTTAGATTACTTACATTTCAAATAGCAACATTTGTAGTTTACTGTTATAAGTTATTTCCACAAGAAATGAAGGTTCATAAAACCTAAACTACCTAAATTATAAATTTGTTTCAACTAGCTTTAAAATACTTTAGGCATCCTGATGATAGTTTGGTGTGTTAGTCATATATTTTTGCTGGAATTTGCATAGGAACCTTTCCAGAAGTTCAAACAGATTCCTTCAAGTATAAAGATATCATTTTTGGTGCAAGATTAATGAATTAACAATCATTTCTATATCACAGTTGGATGATATGTACCTTATTTGGCCTCTATGATAAAGACTAAATTAATAAATTGATATAACATTTAAGTTAGTAAAAGACATCGTGGCTGTAAGATTTAGAATACTATATAATTACTCCAAATAATATCAAATACATTTAGAGCTAGATAACTCCATATTTGATGGTAAATTATGGTTTTATTCTTGGTCTTACACTTGCTATTCAGCAGCCAAGCTCTCATCTATGCAATTTGCTTTTACAAAATTTGTCAGTTGCAGACCCCTACATACAATATGAAATGCTGAATGCAGTGAAGAGGATATTTAAGGCCTAATCAAGCTCAATAATCTTTTTGCTTTAACATCATTTGACATAAACGATTCTTGATTTGACTAAAAGCACAGTTCTATCAGTTAGGGAGAAGGCAATAAGTGTTTTTTGTAAATATCTATGCCAATAAAACACCTAACTAATAATAAGATATTATGATGAAATAAAAAACTATCTAACATAAGCAGCAGATATGAAAAATTTATTAACAAGCATTTAAGATTAAGAACTCGGTGCTGGTGCTGGTTATTATCGATAATTGATAATATTCACTATCATCACTTTAACAGACAATAGCCCTGCATTATTTTAGGAATTTTCTAAGCATGATGAGATCGTAAAGTTTATTCAATAAATTCTATTCAAAGATCATTCAATAAATTTATCGATTTTAAGGTAAATATTATAATTATCATTAAGCCATCCTTCGATTTTTGACCTACAAGAAGTATTTTTTTCATTCCAATCAATTAAAATGTTTTATCAATAGTATAACAAGCATTTTGAGTTAGTTATCTTTTAAGGATCTCAAAATACTACAATTAAAGAAAATATAGCTTTGTTTGAATAGATGCTAGCCTCACCAGAAATACAAACTATGCATGCCTAATACGTAGTTAACTTGTTAAAAAATGAAAGACTATAACCCACTTTAGTAAGATAATACCTAAGGACAACAATGAGCAACGTTTATGATATTTATCTTGACTAGCAGGCATTTTATGAAAAATTAAGAAAAAACTTTGAATAGAATACTGTACCCATATCATAAAAACTCTTACTCTTAATAAGGGTTATATAAGAATCATATAATGCGGTTTTATTATTAGGAGATGCTATCGAGGATCTTTTAGCACTTTCAGGAGAGAATACTAATGTTAATTATGTTACAGTCTATCTGAATTAATATAAATCCTTACACCATTGTAAGATTTTGATAAAAGAATCCTTGGATTTGTTAAGTTTCGAGAAACAAGTAGAGGAAAACTTACAAATATCAACACCTTTAATATACTTGTTGATTAATCAATATAGCCCTGATAAATAGCCACATGAAGCAACTATATCAGATGAATTTCATTTTAGGCAATTTAGTAATTTATTTAAGCTATTAATAGAATTATTTTGTGAAAAGTCAGTGCCAACAAACGAAGGAATGATTAAAATACCATAGGAGATTGTAGCACTAGATATTTATATGCTGAAGAAGGAGGACTGTTCAATGAGAAAGATAAGTGAAATATTTAGAAATGGATCAAAATTAAAAGACCTTTATAAAATAAAAGAGAGCCAATTGCTTTGGTATTTGGAAAATAGCAATTAAATTGTGAATGGCAGAGGAACACTGATATAGTCATTGCATCAAGAAACTAAATTAGACTTCTTTCAACTAGATAACTTGTATGATGTAAGAATAATGTTATAATTTAGTCCATAATTAGTTTTTTGAATAATCCTGATTAGAATATTGTTTAGATATCAAATGATGTCTTCATGGATTATCTGGCAAATAATGGCATCCCCTATTAATTGGGGAAGAGAATAGCAACATTTCTATCTAAGTCTGGACCGAATAATCCAATTGATTTCACAGATTTTGCACATTTTGTATCAGTTTTCATTCAAACGTAAATATATAAGTGAAAATGTTATAGATAATCAGAGACAATACTTTTGAAGATGGTTTATATGTTATACTTAAATGATGATGGAAAATTTGGATTAAATGAATTAACTAACTACCTCACTGACTTGTTTGCCATAACTAAAGTACAACAATAGGATAATATTAAATTATGGGCTTAAGAGTTGCTAGAAAAAATAGATAAAAATAAGGATGGTTTTCTATCATTCTACGAATATCACTAATTACTATGTGATTAAACTTATAGAGATAATTTACTAGAACCTGTTAAGAAAACATTATAAAATTTAACCTAGATTCAACCAACATATTAGAACTTTTAAAGAGCCCCAAATAGCAGTCCCTACGCATCAAGATCATTAACAAGATCATTAACAAGATCAGCATATAGTCCCATGAGATATAATTGATTTTATAAAATACAAATTCATTTTAAAATAATAAAAACAAAAAATTTCAGATTCTCTCTAATTATAACCACATGCATTAGTGTCCAAGACTCCATTAAAGTCCCTTTCTCCTGTAAGCAGTATTTTATGTTACTAAAAAATCCGTTAATCTTTCAACTTTTTCCTTCTCCTTATCAATAATATTGGTTTTTCTTGCCACTCCAATGAAAACTATCACAACCGATATAATTATTGGCGATATTATGAATATGATTCCAACACTTGTTAGAGTAGTTTTTAAATCTGTATATTACATGCCTACAACATAAATTACTAATCCTACTATAAAAAGAACCCAAGATGAGCTTACTAGTTTGAGATAAATGATGTATACCGTAAAACTTCTCAGATTCTAAGGGGTCTTATTCTTCAATCATCAACTATTCACATCTTATTGTTTAGCAAATTTTATTGCATTGAAAGATGCATTCCTCTATATGTGTTGAGTCTACAGGTAAGTTGGAAGGCACTTTCCCATTCAAGATAAACCCCATTCTGTCCCTAAACGCTGGGATTATGAAGCAATCAGAATTCGATTTAGGAACCGATGAGTCACTCACTTTCGCATGCATTTAACTATAAAAAAATTATAAAATCAAATTTTATCTAATTATATCCATAGGCATTTGCTACCTAGTGACCATTTCAAACCTTTATTAATAAAATATGCATTTTAGTGTTCTAATAACGTAGTAAGTCTCTTGATCCTCTCTTCTTTCTAAATCATAAATTTCTGATTCTTTGTAATACCAAATAAGACAGTTATTAAAGAAACAACAATTGTAAATAGTATTATGCCTAGTCCAAGATACATAAATGTAACTCTGTGTTAGGCTATTCCCGTACCTAACCCTAAAAACACAAATCCTAGAATGTGCATAATCCATGTTATTGGTACTTTTATATATTAAGTATCATACTCATTGATTCCTCAACGCTCAAACTATTTTTGTATTCAATCCTATAATGTTCACATCTTATTTCTTGACATACTTTATTGCATTAGAATATACAATTTTCTACAGCAGCTTAACTTATATCGAAAGTAGCTGGTATTTCATCGTAAAGTTTGAAACCCATTTTATTTGTTACCTAAGGTACCACCAAACATTTATCAGACGTTCTTGGTGTTACTTTTTTGTCTGACATAAATTTATAATTTATTAATTATAAATAATCATCTAGGTTTAATTGGACTTTCATTTAGTACTCGTGCAGATTTATTAAACTAATGCCTTTTCTTCTTTTCTAGCGACTAGATATACTTCAAATTTCCTATATGTTTGACTGCCCTTTGAAACAAATCAATTTTCACTTATGATAATTTTTGGTATTTTTCACTTAAAAATCTACTTATGTAATGAAATGGGTAGTTCATATATTTTATGTAAGTATTTATTATGTTAGTCTGCCATTCAAATCTTTTTCCTTTTTAATCTATTATAAAGGAATGCATATTTGAATGAATGTTATAATTAGTAAAATTGTTAAAAACATCTAAATCTTCCACATCTTAATGCCTAATTTAAATATAAAGAAATTCAACATCCTAAAAATATTATTTATTTCTATGCATATCTAACTCAGCCTACAGACTATGATATAGAATCTCTATCCTCTCATTGAATATCTGATTCAACTCTTGTTAACGCTGTTTAAAATAAATATAATTGTTATGCTACAACAATAAATCTAACAAATTAGCATCACTGTCCAAATCTTTGTTTGACGGTATTTTAATATTGTCTGGTTATTCTATCTAAGCTATCAGTTTATGAGCTGATCGTTAATAGCCCCTGTTCACTTATCTGGGCTCCTATGATTGATTGGGCTTGTATAATTGTATGGGAGGTTTAATTTCTTAATCATCTAAAATTATAGGCTTCCTTCTCTTAGCAAATAAAGATTATTTGTTCAATGATTTACTCAAGTGTGTCTCATAGTGAATAGATTATTTCTGAGGCATGTGTAAAGGATCGATTGGTGTTTAGTTAAGATCGTCCTCTGATTCACTTTAACTTTCATCCCCCTCATCACTAATCTTGCCAAGAAGCTTAGTTTATAACTTAATTTTATTGGGATTATTCAATTAAATTTTCTCAGCAGCTTACTATATTAGTTATAATCTTGTATACTCAAGATCATATATCTCACGCTCTTCTAGGTTTAAGAAAGTGAACTTTTTCATAATATTTCTATCATTAAAAGGTCTTCTCTTTTACCTATTCTGTAAACAATGCCTTTTAATTATAGCTTCTTTATCAGGAATGTAGTGAGTGAATTAACACTCCTGTAAACTGTGATCGAAGGATTAGCATGCATTACAATAAACTTCATTCTAAAGTTTGACATGATCCTTATCTAAGAATACTCTGTCTCTCATTTAACAATATTTTTAATAATCGGTTGTAGAATCCTTGAGAGCTGCTAAAAAATCTCTTTTGGACAGAGTTAACAAACTAACGTATCCTAAAGCCTTGTATGTTACTAATTCCTTATTATCAGTTATGAAATCCTAAATCTGCAAAAATAATCCTTTCTTTATATTAAGAAGAGATTTGTTAAAGGAATTATTAAATAAATCTTTTTAGGTGATTTCTCCATTTTCTATATAACATAAATTGTTAAAACCATCGAATTCAACAGTAAATTAATCGTGGGGTTTTAATAATCTTCTTACAATCTTCTATCTTAGAGCTTGAATTGTGTTCTTAGAAAAATTATTCCAAAAAAATTATGATTCCTCTATGAACTTCAAATATATTTATGTATTTAGCTCATCTTTTAAATCTTCAGACAAAGAATTTATGAGTTACTATTCCATATTAATATCTACTTCATCGTCCTCTATCCATCTATAGTTTAAGTAATTTTTTATTCTAAAATAAAAAATCTAAATTACTAATATTATAAAGTGACTGGTACATCGTGTTTTTCAAAGTATTTATTGATTATTCTTATTTTCTTGTCTCTTTCTCCTTTGTTCTATGTTATATCATTAATTATGCTTCCTATGAAATTAATACTATAAGAATACCATAGCGCTAAAATATAACAATATATTACATGAAAATATAATAAAAAGACAGGTTACTATCTTTTCTGCGCTGTTGTATGGTAAGTTGTCTCCATATCCGATTGTTAACATTGTTACAATAGTAAAATAAAATGATTCCAGATATTGTAGATTAGTTGATTTGTCTAGTAAATTTCTATTTTGTATCCACGATCCCTCTAGTTATTGACTTGATACAAAATAGAACAAACAACTATATACATGCAAGGCAAACAGTAACCTAAATAGCAATTTGAATAAATTAGCCAATCCTTTTTGCTTTTTCGTCAAATAACTTGTTTATTCGCTCCTTTGTTGAAATTAATACACATATTTGTATTAATACATCATACACAGTAAAATAAAATTGGTGTATTGATCTGGCTGTTTAATCTAGAATCCTATTAAAATCCCACATGTTAATAAATCACCTATTAGTGATTATTTCATTTCATATTTAAGTATTGTTAGTCTGTTGGTTATCAATTTTCCATTAAGAAAGTGTATAGTGCAACTTCTCACCAAAAAGTCCAATTGAATAATTACATTAATAACCACCGTAATACCATATTCAGAATTGAATAAAATTCCTGTTTAAAATCCAATGTCCAAAGGTACGATAACCAACAGTACCATCCTTACAATGAATACAATAATATCCCAAATAAACTTAGAATTTGAGTTGGGATGAATCAAAGTTATCTGTTTAGTCAAAATCCTCTCTATAAATCTTTCTATGATATTCCCCACCTTAATAACTTATTGTGTGAAATTCATCAGTTATGAAGTCATGTTAAAAGCAGACATTCCAATTTAAACTCCCATATAATCAAAAAGATTGCCAATGTCAATACTAAGATCAGATATAAAATTCAAATGCATAGTTGTTAATTTGTCTAGTTTCATCTTTTTCTTATTCATTCTTGATGCAAATACCATTACCATAACTAAAGTAAATATCGAGCTATGATTAGTTTTCCTATTTTTATGAGAATCAATCAATTCATCAATGTGCTACCCACCAATGAATTTTATTTAATCATGATTCACTCCACTTTATTACGTTAATAAGGGACCATAATAAAAATCATTCTAAGGACAAAACTATTCCCTTTCTGCTTCCTATCCTTTCATATTAAATTATAGATTAAAAATATCTAATTATTTCAACTCATACAATTATTTACATTAAAGAAGATAAATATATTATCAAAAATTCATAATATTGAGCAATTACGAATTAATAAATATGTAAAGGTAGAATTATTTTAGAAAGACTGTTTAGATTTATAGATAAATTTTAAAAAAAATCATAAATTGATAAGATATCTGTATGTTAGAAACAGCAAAAAATTAATACCAGAATCATTTGATGCAATTTAAATGTTTGTAAATTGAAATTTTAAATTTAATAATCAATTTCGATTATCCTCTCATTTTTAGACTATAATTGTTCTCAGATTATACCTTTTGGTCAACTTCTTTTGCCACTACCTTTTCTTTTTGGCTATGGTTTGCATAAAAATTATGTTCCTAATGTTCTGCACTGTTTGTTTAAGCTTGACGGTTTGCTTTTAAAATTTAACAAGTTTTTCATTTAAGAAGATGTTTATGTAATCATATGGATTGTACATATATTTTATAAATCGGTTTATAATTTTTCTCTACCAATAGAAGCGCCTTCCTATTTGATCCTTTATAATAGTAGGCATATTATTATTGATTTTATAAATCTAAAAATTCTAAAATTAATCGAAATCATCCAACTATTTAGAGTTTAGTTTGAGATACAAAAACTCAATATCTTTATAGTATTATCTTGTGCTTTGATTTTCTTATTTCTCTTTCAAATTTTCGTAAATAATTTAAATTCTTTTCTAGAAACATTAATTAAATTCCTAAATTCTCAGTTAAATAATTTATGTTGTTAACTACTAAATATATTTTTCTGATGTAAAAATCTATTAAGATGGAATTTTTCTTGTTGATTCTTAAGGTACTATTTAATTTGAGTTATTGCTTGGTATTTTATTTGAGTGAATAGACTTAAAATCTTTTTCACCTCTATATAGTTATGGTGGTTTTAAAAACTGCATTGTTGAATCATAGATTTCACCCATAATTGGCTTTCGGTGTTTATGCCTCTCAAATTTGCTTTATGATTAGCGTCGGGAGCTTTGAGTATGATAAGTTTTAATATTTCCATTCTCATTTTAAGTGATAATTTCATCTTCTGAGTCAGAAAAGGATTATTCGTGGTTTTAATCTTCAAACGCGAGAAAGTTTTCTTGTTAACCTATTAGAATAGGATTATGCAATTGTATCCTTTAGGCTGCAAGCTCCAATTACTTTACATTTGACTTTACATCATTAATAGATCCTAGTGAACTATTTAAATCTAACATTTATTATAAATGAGTCAATTTTGTTCTGTTTTCAATAGGAACAAAAGTAGATCTTTTAAATATGCTTCTCTCCCACTTGGAGCTTTTTTACATCTACGGTATGGAATGTCTTTTTATCAAAACTTCTCTATCAGGGATATAATGAGTGAACTTACACTCTTTTAATTTATGATTATTAGATTTGCAGGCATAACAGTAAACTTCGTTTAATAATTTGTCGTGTTCTTAATCAAAGAGTATGGAATCCCTGATTTCACAATAATATTAGTAATCGATTGGAGAATCCTTAATTGCTGATAAAAAGTCATATTTAGATAATGTTAATAAACTAACATAACCAACAGCCTAATATGTTACCACATCTTTATTATCTGTTATAAAATCTTAAATTTAAAGGAATTTCCCCTTCTTTTGTTTACATAAATGCTAATTTTAAATTTTATTGAATTACTCCTTCTGCGAAACATCTCCGTATTCTATAAAACATAAATTATTTGTCCCATCAAACTCAATAGTAAACAAATCAAAAGGTTTTAATAATCTTCTTTTAATTTTGTTTGAGAGTTATTAGAGAATCTTATCACTAAAACTATTAAAAAAGAATTTTGCTTCTTTATCAAACTTAACGAAGATTTAGGTGTTTAATTCTTCTTTTAGATCGTCAGATAATTGATTGACAAGATCTTGTTCCATATTTATATCAAATTCATCGTCTTCTATCCATCGATAATTCAAATATTCCTTTATTCTACATTAAAATTGATAAATACTTATATTATAGAGGTTCTGGAACATCATGCTTTTCAAAGTATTTATTGATTATTCTAATCTTCTTGTCTCTTTCTCCTTGGTTCTATGTGATGTCATTTATTATGCTTCCAATAAAATTAATACTGTAAGAATACCACAAAGCTTTAATTATATAATATAATACATGAAAATATGATAAAGAGACAGGTTACTATCTTCTCAGCACTGTTGTATGGTAAGTTGTCACCATACCCGATTGTTAACATAGTTACGATGGTAAAATAGAATGATTCCAAATATTACAAATTAGTACTTTTCTCTAACAGATTTCTATTTTAGATCCAGGATCCATCTAATTGTTAACTAGATACAAAATAGAACAAGCAACTGTAAACATGCAGTGCAAACAGCAACCTAAATAGCAATTTGAACAAATTAGCCAGTCCCTTTTACTTTTTTGTCAAATAACTTGTTTATTCACTCCTTTATTGAAATTAATACACATATTTGTATTAGTACATGATGCACAATAATATAAAATTAGTGTATTGGTCTGGCTGTTTAATCTAGAATCCTATAAGAATAGCACAAGTCAACAGATCACCTACAAGAGATTCTTTCATTTCATATTTTAATATTGTTAGCCTATTTGTTATAAGTTTTCCATTCAAGAAGTGTAGAGTACAACTTCTCACCAAAAAGTCTAATTGAATAATAACATTTATAACCACAGTTATACCATATTCGGAATTAAAAAGAATTCCTGTCTGAAATCCAATGTCCAATGGCACAATTATCAGTAAAATGATTCTTACTATAAATACAGTAATATCCCAAATAAACTTACCATTTGAATTGGGATGAATAAGTTGTATGTTTGATAATATATTTTCGATGAGGCTCCCTAAAATATAGAGAGTTGTCTTAAATGCTTTTAAAAAATTTATTATGAAGTTTATGCATCTGTATGGAATATGAAAACTTTTTAAATCATTCGACAACCCTATTCCTATAATTTTTTCGTTGTTTGAGACATTATCGGCTATGAATCTAAGATGGCGAATCGTTATGTCTTTCAACATATTTCTTTATCTATTCATTTTTTGAACAAACAAAACCACTAATGTGAGAGCAAAAAGTTTGCTTTTTCTTTATGATACTTTGGTCTTTGGGGTTTGAACTTATTCCAAAAGATTTTTCTAATTGGTATTAGATTTCTCCCTATGAGTCGTGGTAAGCAAAGGACCATAGTTAAAATATTTTTAAGGAAATTATTTCTAAGGGAAAAATTTCTAACTCTCTTCTCCGGTTTCTTGATTTTTTTCTCTTTTGCCGCTGCTCATTATTAATATATTATTGAATTTAATTTAAATTTCCTTACCATAAAACAAATTAAAACAAATTTCCGTTTTGATGACTAATTAATTTAAGATTTATTAAGATTATATAAAACTATTTATTTTATTTAGAAATCATTTCTGAAATATGATTGTTCTCATATTATATCTTCGAGTTAGCTTTTTTTGCAACTACCTTTTCTTCTTGGCTATGGTTTGCATAAATATTATATTTCTGATTTTTTAAACTGTTTGTTTCAGCTTAAAGGTTTGCTTTTATAATTGAATGAAGCTTTCATTTAAGAATATGTTAATGTAATCATACGGATTGTACATATATTAAATAAACCGATTGATTATTTTTTGTTACCAATTGAATCGCCTTCCTTTTTAATCATTGATATATACTGGCATATTATTATTTATTTTATAAATCTGAAAATTTTAAAATTAATCGAAGTCATCAAAGTATTAGTAATTTAACCTAAGATATAAAAATTCGACATCTTAATAGTATTATTTTGTGTTATGATTTTGATATTTCTTGTGTAAATTCTTATAAATCACACATAATCTATGTTAAAATTATTTATCGAACTCTAAAATTCTTTGTTTTAAATTGTCATTTTCTATGGCTAACAATAAATTATATTTTTCAGTTAGCATTTTATTCGAGGGAATCTTCTATACAGACTCAGCAATTGGGATCGGCTGCTTAGAATCATTTCTTTAGATTTTATTTTAGTGAATATGCCTGAACTCACTTTGCCCTTTAAATAATTAAGGAGGTTGTAGACTTTAAATATCACAATCTTAGTTATCCATGATAATTGGCTTTCTACGTTTAGGCCTCATATCGTGTTTCGATTAACTCATTTGATTTTGATGTTAAGAACTTTTGATATTTAAATGCTCATTAAAAGATTAATTTTAATCATCCTCAGCATCAGATATAGAATATTCGCTTTCTGGAGAGGTTTCCCCTAACAATAATTCTTGCAAATCAATTAAAATTGGATTATTTTGTTGGATTCTTAATGCCGCTAGTTCTAATTACCTTATATTTGAATAAATTTCATTAATTGACTCTTATGAACTATTCATTTAAAGCATTTGCTAACTTTGATTTAAATCAATCAACTTTGTTCTCTATTCAATAGGGATAAATATCGATCTTTTAAATTTGCTTCTCTCCTTTTTAGAGTGTTTTTATATCTGAGGCATGCAATATCTCTTAATTATAACTTCTCTATCTGGAATGTAATGAGTGAAATGGCACTCCTTTAATTTATGATTGTGAGATTAGCATGCATTACAATAAACTTCATTTAATAGTTTATCGTGATCTTTATCATATAGTATAGAATCCCTGATTTCACAATAATATTAGTAATCAACTGGTGAATCTTTGATTGCTTATAGAAAATCATGTTTTGATAAAGTTAACAGACTGACATAACTTGTAGCCTGAAAAGTCACCACATCCTTATTGTCTGTTATGAAATCTTATATTTAAATGAATTTCCCTTTCTTTTAATTAAACAGGAATTAGCTTTAAAGTTTCCCAAACTAATCTTTTTATGTAACATCCCCATATTCAATAAAACATAGGTTATTTGTTCCATCGAATTCTATTGTAAATAAATCGAAAGGCTGCAAAAGCCTTCTTTTTATTTTATTTTATAACTGTTAAATAATCTTTTTGCTAAAACTATTAAAAAAGAATTCTGCCTCTTATGTGAATTTAATATAGATTTAGGTATTTAATTCTTCCTTTAAATCCTCAGATAATTAATTGATCAATTATTATTCCATATTGATATCAACTTCATCGTCCTCAATCCATCTATAATTTAAATATTCTTTTATTCTATTTTTTGAATAAATATATTACTAATATTATAGTGTTTCTGGAACATCATGCTTTTCAAAGTATTTATTAATTATTCTTATCTTTTTGTCTCTTTCTCCTTGGTTCTATGTTATGTCATTTATTATGCTGCCAATGAAATTAATGCTGTAGGAATACCATAATGCTACGATATGAAAAATTTAATACATGAGAATATGATAAATAGACAGGTTACTATCTTTTCAGCACTGTTGTATGGTAAGTTATCTCCATACCCGATTGTTAGCATGGTTACAATTGTAAAATAAAATGATTCTAAATATTAAAGATTTGTTGTTTTGTCTAAAAGATTTCTATTTTGAATCCAAGATCCATCTAATTGTTAACTAGACACAAAATAGAATAAACAACTGTAAACATGCAATGCAAATAGCAACCTAAATAGCAATTTGAACAAATTAGCCAGTCCCTTTTGCTTTTTCGTCAAATAACTTGTTTATTCACTCCTTTATTGAAATTGATATACATATTTGTATTAGTACATTATACACAATAAAATGAAATTAGTGTATTAATCTGGTTGTTTAATCTAGAATCCTATTAGAATCCCACATGTTAATAAATCACCTACTAATGATTATTTCATTTCATATTTAAGTATTGTTAGTCTGTTGGTTATCAATTTCCCATTTAGAAAGTGTATAGTACAACTCCTAACCAAAAAGTCTAATTGAATTACCACATTTATAACCACAGTTATACCATATTCAGAATTAAAAAGAATTCCTGTTTGAAATCCTATATCTAATGGTACAATGATTAGTAAAATGATTCTTACAATGAAGACAGTAATATCCCATATAAATTTGCCATTTGAATTTGGATGAATCAATTGTATATTTGAAAGCACATTTTCTATAATGCTCCCTAAAATATTAAAAATTGCTTTAAAGGCTAATGATAATTTCAATATGAAGCTAATGCATTCATTAGGAATATAAAAACTTGCCAAGCTCATTTACAATCCAGTTCCAATAAAATTTTCGCTATCTGAGACTTTATCAGAGATAAAATTCAGATGTCGAACGGTTATAGAATTTAGTCTATTCTTCCATTTGTTAATCTTTTAAGAAAATATAACAACCAATGCCAGAGTAAATAGTGGGCTTTTTTTTGATTTAGTTGTTTTAAGTGTTTCATTTATGCAATCTTAAATTTAAGGTTAATTATCTCTTTGAGATACTGTAAGTAAAGGCCCATAATTAAAATATTTCTAAGGATAATATTTTTGATTCACAACCCCTTCTTATTGAATTTTTTCTATTTAACTTTTGATTATCATTTGATTTATATATAAATTTAGAGTTTTTCTAATTAATTACCTTGTTTATTATTTTATAACTATTTTGTCATTATTATCAATAAAATTGTAAGATTAAGCAGAAATATAAACATCATGTAAAATTAAAATATAATCACTAATCATAAATTTAAAACTAATCAATCATTTTTATTTATTGGAAAACAATATTCATCGGTGTCTGTTTCAATTAATCCTCCGGCATATTACTTAAACTAGAAACCCTCTATATTTCTTGCTGATATGGAAATTAGACTATTTAACCAAAATAAATAAATATTTGATTAAGAGTATTATTCAAATAAAATTATTCTATCTCGATAGTAAACCTCTTTAGTTTTTAGTTTACAGAGCATTCCTAGAGAATTTTAATTAGTTATGTTATTTCGATATTTCTTGGTAATTGAATTATAAAATTGTGGGTTATAGTAAAGGCTTTAGTAAGAATTTGCTATAAAGTTGGAGTCATATTTTCATTCAAATCAAATACCTTCTTTTTTAAATAATTGACACCACCCCTTATAAAATATAATTTGATTACCATGGAGGACACAGTATTAAGATGATGTTAGAATCAAATGGTATCTGTAGCTCTAAAAAATCAGAATTTATTGTCTATGCCTCTACTTCATAAACCTTCATATTATTTTAAAGTAATGATATTTTATTAGGGTCTAGATCAACACAGGTGATATCTGAAAATAATTTAGCCATCTATATTGCTAATCCACCAGATCCACAAAATCCATCTATTATTTTTGGTTTCATTCCTGTTTGTTGAGTCTTTTTCTAAATTCTTTATGATATGTATATTCCCATATCCTCAGGTACGACTGAATACCATGATTCTTCATCTAACTTGATTCCCTGATCAAATTTCTTAAATAGGAAATGCCTTTTCTCATAAAATTTTCTTATCTTTCTCTTGATCTTAACCTTCTCTTTCTCGTGGTGTTCCTTGAATGATGCCTTAGTAACATAGACGATCATGGGGTAATGTCCATTTATTATAAGAGGTGTATTTAATGGATAATATTCAATAATCATAATGGTAAAATTTATGCTTTTTTCGGATTTTTCAATGGTGGCAATCTCCTCGTTTTAGTCTGCTTAATTTCAAATGCTTTTATTTTATTCAATGCTTTGCTCACTCGATGAAGCATAATCTATTTACCTTGTCTTGCCTAGGATTGTTTATTCTTTAAGAACCTAATGATATACTCATATGGGTGATTCATGTATTTTATGAATTAATCAACTACTTCCTTCTACCATGAATACTATTCTCCTTTCTGGTCCTTTATGAAGGAAGGCATATTACTATGAACATTATACACTTCAAAGTTCTAAAATATATCAAAACTATCAGGCTGATAATGATTAAGTTTTATATATAATTGCTCAGTATCCATATAGTACTGTTTATTTTTATGTAAATCTAATTCAGCCTATAAATTGTCATACAGAAACTTTAATCTTTGTGATAAAACATTTTAAAAATCCTCTATTCTTTGTTGGTGTTTGCGAACATCATCACTGTGAAGTGCTTAAATATTTGTCACTCTTTTACTTAGTCTCCTGCCTTTCTATGTTTCAACGTGCAAATTAAATTAAGAGTTATCAGTCTTTAATCTTGCTTGACTCTAGACCTTATCATGAGCTGGCATAAGTTGAATGAAAAAGCCAGGAGATTACATTCCAATAGATTATGGTCCATTATCTTATAATTCCTATTCTGTGTGAATCACTTCATCAAATGAGTCGTGAACTTCCTTTTTAGGGCTATCCATATCCTAATACTGTAAGAGTTTGATTTATTATTTTATAGAGGTTGGATTATCAAACTGAAAATCTTCTACAACATCATTTATTAGTTCTAAATTTGCTATTGCTTTAAATCCCTTTAGTTTACTTTTTCTAGTATGGCTACTCCTTTCTTGCTTTGCAGAGAATTAATATCTCTTAATAATTAGTTCTCTATCAGGTATATATGATATTATCTAGCACTCTTTAAATTCATGATCGAAATTTTAGCATGCAGGGCAATATACTCCAAATGGAACCCTTGTTTGAGAAGGGTTTAGTATTATTTTATCCTTAATGAGACAATATTGCTATTAATCTAAGGGGAAGTCTTTAAGACATTCCAAAAAATCTTATTTTGATAATGTAAGCAAACTAACATATCCAATAGCTTTAAAAGTTTTCAAATCTTTGCTATCTATTATGAAATCCTTTATACAAACAAATCTATCTTACGATAACTTTGAGGATATCTTAGGTTTTATTTTATTTTGCCCATCCTTGTGCTGATAAGCTATTTCACCTTATTCAATTAAGCATAAATTATTATAACCATCGAATTCAATATCAAAAAGATTATAAGGTTCTATAATTCTTCTTTTAACTAACTTTTGTATTTATTCCTGAAATTCTACACTAAAATTCGTGGTCAAGAATTCGCAACTTGAAACGAATTAAAAGTGAATTTATTTATCTAACTCTTCCTTTAATTCATCAGAAAGTGATTCAATTAAAGATTACTCCATTTATAAGTCTATCTCATCTTCCTCCTTCCATCTATAATTTAGATATTCTTTAATCCTTAAATAAATATGATAAATAGTACTAGTATTACAATTAATATGGTATGAGCCTTTTCTGGAAGTATTTGTTCATAACTCTCATCTTTCTATCTCTCTCAACTTTATTTTAGGTAATATCACTAATTATGCTCCCGATAAAGTTAATACTGTACGAGAACCATAAACCTAATTTTAAAATATAAATATATACAAGCTCCAATTATAAATACACAAGTAGATATTTTTTCTGCACTATTATATGGCAAATTGTCTCCATACCCAATTGTTAACATAGTAACTATTGAGAAATAAAAAGATTCCAAGTATTACATTCTGACAGGGGCATCCAATAATTCCCTATTCACAATCCATGAACCGCTTATTTCTTAACTCGACACAAAGAAGAAGATGCAGCTGTACAAATGTACTAAGTATATGAGGCTCCAAAGTAATTTAATCAAATTAACATATCCTTTTTGGCTTTTAGTTAATAATCCAGTTTAATCACTTCTTTATTGAAATTCATGAACATATGTATATTGATACATAGTTCCTATCAAAATAAAATATTGGTAACTGTCAGGCTATGAAATGAGAAAGGCAATAAGAATAGTAATTGTAAGCAGGTCTCCTCCTAAGGATTATTTCATAACATAAACTAAAATCTTCGTTCTATCAACAATGGCTTATCCATTCAAATATGATATTGTATTCAATCTTACAATAAAGTCTAATATAATCATAATTGTGATCAATATACTAACTCCTTGAAATGTGTGAAACATAATTTTAGTTTGGAATCCAATATCTATTGGAACTAGCACTAAAAGTAAGATTCTCACAATAAAAAGTATTGCATCCCATATTAGTTTTTTATTCGATTCAGGATGAATTAGAGGTATCTTGATAAATACATTCTAGATTTGTTTTTAGACAATATTATAAGCAACTACTATACTCTTTTTCATTGAAACTATTCTAGAATCTTATGCAAATATGCTAAGTTAAAATAACTTTGTGAGTTTGCTCATATTAAAATTATCGACCCTCTATGTATCTACATAATCAAGGAAGTAATTGCTATCTGAACCGTTATCCTATATGATGTTTAGATGTGAATTAGTCATTTTTATAAGTCGTCTCTTTCTCTATCCAATTCTTTGAAGGAAACTTTTCATCATGAAACAAACCATCATCGTACTACCAGTATTTTTTTTTAATGTTTGAAACTTCCTAAATCCATAAGCTTCATCATGATGAGTATTTGGAGGATCTTAACCTTTCATATCATTGATTAATTTTTTTGGTGTATAGACCTATTCGCTCTAAATGATAGGTTATTTTATAACTAAAGATGCGTATTGATTATCATTTTCAATCTGAGGTTACAATTATTCTTATTCAGGGTCATGTTTCATATATATACAAAATACAATAAATATAAATGATTCGAAGATTTATAATTAATATATGTTTATTTTACTAATTTTTGTAGCTAAAGCACTAATTATTAACAACTGGGAGTTGCTCTACAAAGGGACTTGGATCCCTTCAAACACTACATCCACTAATATACAAGACTTAATAAATTATAAGGTTATAAAGGATGGACCAATGGATTTAATGAAATAAGATCAATAATAAATATTACAAACCTAATGGGTTTATAGAAGTATAAACACAGTTAACATTAATAATGCTGAAATAATATTTGAAGGAATAGATACTATTGCATCTATCCATATTAACAATAATAAAGTAACATTATTAACTAATAGGTCATAGATGCAAACAATATGTTTGTAAAATATGAATATTTTATTGGTGATATTCATGGATAATTGAACATTACTGCTGTATTTACGGAAATAACACAGAATTTAGACAAAGGATAATTTGCCCATGCTCAAGTAAGAAGAGCTGCATATTAATTCAATTGGGACTTTTGTTATAAACTTTTATAAGTTGGATTTTGGAGATCAGTTACAATAAACTCAAAAACATCTGTTTAAATTACAAATATCCATGTTTCAACAACTAAAATAGAATTACCTTAATCCGAGATATATGTCAGCTTCGATGTGATTGGGGAGCCTGATTACTAAGTCTAGTTTTAGATTAATTATAAAAAAGTAGTCTTTTATGAAAACCTTTTAAATAATGTTAAAAGAGTGGAGGAAAGGATAACTATGAAATAACCTGCATTGTGGTGGCCTAATGGGTATGGAGGTCAATTTTTATACACATTGAAAATTTTAGTTTATAATTAACAAAAAGAGATAATCACACATAAAGAGGTAAATTTTGGCATAAGACAATCAAAACTCATTTAGTAAATTGACGAGGATGGTAAATCCTTTCTGTTTTCATTCAATGGAAAACCTATATACATAAAGGGCGCTGATTACTCCCCTACTGATATGATTACTACAAGAATCAGAGAAAATTATTAACAATTATTCAAGGATACTCTTAGTATGTAATGCAATGCTTTAAGAATTTGGGGAGGAGGAATATATGAAGATGATTAATTCTATGATCTTGCTGACTAATACGGTATACTTATTTGGCAGGACTTTATGTTTGCTAATGCAGTTTATCCAAACACTAAAGAATTTTTAGATAATGTTGAAAATGAAATCAGATAAAATGTTGAAAGATTGAGAAACCATCCCTCAATTCTATTATGGTCAGGAAATAATGAAATACATCAGGGAATGCAAGTCTGGGGTTATAATGGATTAAATGGAGCAGCAGAATTATATAAAAATTTATTCCAAGAATTAATTCCCAACATTATAAATGAATTAGTTCCATAAATCGATTACATACACTCCTCACCATTGCATTTATATCGTGACAAATAGATGGGAGAAATTCATGATTGGATGATATTTCATCAACTTGAAAATATTGAGGATTTACATCAATCATCAGGGAGATTTGTTTCTGAATATGGCAACCAAGCATATCCTGACTTTTCAACATTTATTATTTTGAAAATGATTTTATAACCAGGAACTTATCAGAATATGAACCAATATATATCGAACTATTTTAACAGGACCACAGAGAGGTTAGCAACAGTTTATTTTAGCAATTGTGTTTAATATATGACCTACCAAACAGCAGCAATAGCCCATAGAATATTGAAACCCTACAATATGGGAACTATATTTTGGTAATTGGAAGATTGTGCTCCTCTACCAACATGGGCTGTTATCGATGTCTTAAAATGTAAGAAAGGAGGATATTATGCAATTAAGAAATTTTATAATAAGTTAATTTTAGGGTTTAAATATCTACAACAACAACTATTAGTGTATGCTGTTTCAGAATATGAATAAGTTATTTAAGGGCAGGTTAATATACAAGTTATATACCTATAAAACAATTCATTATTATATAATATCACCAAGAACATAACATTGAATCAACATTATTCAGAACATGTAAACACTTTAGATATTCAAGATGAAACTGCCTCAAGTGTGTTTATAATAATGAAATTCAATAATAATCAAATGAGTTATGATTATACCTACACGATTAAAAGACCAAATCAGCTAAAATTAAGAAAGCCAGAAATCAAGTTTCAATTATAGGGACAATAACTGGTATTGACAACTCAATATTTTGCTAAGTTAGTTTACATTCATAATTGGTATCAATGTCTAAACCCTTCAGACAATTACTTTGATTTAGTACCTGGAGAAAAGAAGATCATAATATTCGAAGCATAAAATCTAACGATAAAAGATATTGGTTTAAAAGCATATTATTGATTTATATATTTATATCTCATGTTGAAGCCATAACTAATCCCAAACTAATTGTAACACTTGAAATTAGTTTAAGTCCTAAATTCTGAAGTGATGCCTATTTCCCAATATTGTAAAATTTCTTTAAAAAATATGCCATAAACAAGTTAGAGACCAAATTCAGTGAAGATTCACTTGCACTAACTACACCAGGCTTTTGATTATATTATAATTAAAATACTTAATAATAACATTGGTATGCATACACTGATGCAAAATATCCCATTAATGTGAATATTTCTCCTAATACGGTTCCAATTACCAATAATTTTGGTTTATTAATAACTTAGAGGCATTCTTGCTAAACGATCTACGATCTGTACACTCTTACAAAAAACATCAAAACAAACATCATCCTAATAGAATTAAAAAACTTTACCTAGTAAGGATGAAAAACTCCATATTTGTATAAATTGAAAATTACCTCCCTCCTTCTTCAATATCTCCAGCATAGCTCACACAAATTGTATATACTGCATGAGACAAATCTGCAATAATTGCATACTTCACAAAAGGCTAAGTCCAAAATGACTTTTTAAATATAGTTAATAAATTTCCATTAGTTGCTGGTGTTAATCCACCTAATAAAATCATAACATAAGCTAATAAATGAAATGGATTTGTCAAATATGGTCTTCCTTAAAACCATTTTTGAAATATACTTAGTGAAAATGCAAAAATGGAGGAAAACTAATTAATATTTATCATACTTATAAAAATGGCAATATAATTGTACTCGATGAATATTCAAATGCTCTTATGATGAAATGATAATGATAATATGAAAAGAATCCACTTATTATTAATAGGATTATTTTGCCATAATCGATTGTTAACAGCATTAGAGATCCCCCATCCAAAAAATATAAATAGGTTTCTCCTGAATACACCATAAATGTTATGTAAACAAATATCTAATAATATAACTAAATACAATCATATATGTGGTTAATGCGCATAATAGCATAGTTTACGCGTGTGATAATGTAGTTGATTTATTTGTATGAGGTAAATCATGTTCAGAAGGTAGAATGACATCAAAGACAATATCAGCTGCTCCCCAACTTACAGCTGATATAAATACTGCTGTAATCCAACTACACATTTGTTTTTTTAATTTAAATTTATTTCTTTTAACTTTTTTTAATAATATTTTTCAACGTCTCTTCTATGGCTACTATGGTCGTCTAGGTGGTGGTTGTTGCTATTATCTTTATTATTGGGGCTTTTTTTTATCGATCTTTCGATCTAAATACCTATAATGAAACCTTTTTACCTTAACTATCTTCTTCAGCTAAATCAGATAATTCGTTCAAATCAATCGCTTCACTATCATCATCATCATCGTCGTCATCATCACTACCCTCTCCATCATCATCAACATCTTCATCGTCCTCATCACTATAATCTGATTCGTCGTCCTCCTTGGATAAATAATAATATTACTGAATCGCCTGGTGAAAATTCACTATCACCCTCTTCTATTACTTATTCGACCCCCTCCTCGTCACTCTCAACTAGAATATTTTACCAACCTCCATCTTAAATGAATCCAGCAATATCCTTTTGTATTTAGAGCAACACATTCTTCCACACTAAATTTTATCCGACTTCAAAGAATAACAAATCCATCTTATCCAACCAATTCTTAACATTCTCCAAATCCTTGATATCAATCGATTCCACCCTTAAAACAGGTTTATCATAATTCTTAAACACAAATACCAAATCAAAGGATTTGATTCCTGGCAGTATCCTCTCAAAGCAACAAATCTCAACCTCATTGAGGGTAAGAATGAAAAATGGACTCTCTATCACATTCATAAGTGTATTTAGAGTTGGCTATAAGAATATTCTAGCTCTATTCCAATTTCCTTCAAATCCTAATTATCTGATAGGTTTCTATGATTTAAATAATATCTTACATCAAATTAAATCTTAAAATCTACTCCTACTTCCTCAATACTCTTGATAAAAGCCTCAAATTCTTTAGCCATCCTCTTTCTCTATTACCTTGATCTCTCCTCATCTTCAATTTCATCATCATCATTTCTATTAGTTTTTTTCCTTCCCTCCAAATGCTCGACTCCTCCTCCAACTTCACAATAAAATTGGACATCCTAAGTCTTCTTTCTTCCCAAAACTATTGGTGAATGCAAGTGGAAATGAATAGCTGCTATAATTTCATGTTCAGGTGACTAATATATGAAATGCTTAATATTCTTGAATATTATATCCACAGTCTCCTTGCTGCTAGAATGCTAATATCTAAATCCATTCGTGTGGACTTCCAAGGTACCTGATCCCTTCTACTACATGTGAGGTCTAATTTTGAGGTCCTTGAATGCAGGCCTTCTTCCACCTCTATTTAAGATCAATGGTTCCATCTCACCAGTATGCTACTTCTCTCTTTCAACTTATTATTCAGCTTTAACTTTCTTTTATAATGCCTTTATTTGATTTATTAAATTCTATGGTCTTTCAGCTTTTTTGGATCTGTATTAAAGTTCCTTAATGAAAATTACTGATCCATCAAAAGTTGGAAATTGGATCTATCCTGCTGATGTTTCAGTGGTATAAAAATTTATTCTAATAGATGACCCTATTCTTCCTTCATCAATCTTGGAGACATTCTTAATGCAAGAAACATGGAATGGTAGATGTGAGTTTTGGAATGGCACTAGAAGTGCTGCCCTCTACTAATCTATATAGATCTATCCCTTTTAAGCTTCTTTAGGGAATTAATCTGCATTTCTATAACAAGTCAGCTTGTCTAATTCCAATGATTTGCTAGATTATATTATAAATAATTACTTGACTGTAGAATTTTACTGAAATTGATCATTCTCTAATCTTTATTCTAATTCTATCTATTTTTTCTTCATTAGGTCAGCTTAATGATTCTACCTTTATTTTTCATTCTCTCTCTGTTGATTGATTTTTTATTCTCTTCTTCCTCTAGTTCTGCCATTTTAATTTTTTTCAGGCTTTTATTATTTGTTATCTTCTTAATCATCATCCTCCTATAATTAATATGAAATCTATTTGTATTGCTTTGGAACATTGTTGGTAATAACATTAGGTTAAGCACTCGTAGTAATTGCCACATCAAATATACCAATCGTATAGTTGATACCCTTTTAGCCTCCAGATATGTTTTCTGCATACACCTTAAGTAAGAAGACTTCATTCTTCTGGATTTCATGCGTATTTGTCTCAGTAATTGAAAGATGAGTCTCTTCAAATTCTAATCCCATACCATTACCAAAACTTTATGGTAGGTCAACATTTACTCCGATCTCAGCTAATTTTGCCCTGTAAGCCTAAGCGACCTCCTTATAGACTTCATCCAATTTGGCACCAACTACAAGTAACTTTATAAGTAAGGTTTATATTTCCAATAGAGCATTATAAAGTTTTTTCTAAGTTTCTGTTGGATTTATGAACAAAGTTCTCACACAAGCAGTATTATACTCATTGACCTATGTTCCTAGACTGATCGTAATTACATCAGAACTCAGATTTTCCTTATTTGATTAAGCACCAAAACTCAAAGTATACTATCCACCACTCTAGATGATTGGGGTGAACGCCAAATCATACAACCCATCCTAAAGATTCAATTCCTTGATGATTTTCTACTTCTCTGTTGGCTAATCCAAGATACCCTCTATCTTCTTGGCTAAATCAATGTGTTTGACCTTATTTCCAACATCTATTGCTCCTTCAATGAAAGATATTAATCTCTTCACCAATTTTGTCGTCAATTGCGCACTTTAGTTGACAAATTGAAGTTCCTGTTCATCTTTGATTGCTAGCAATTTTTGAGTGACCTACTAACATTCAACTAAGTTGAGTTAATCTTTGAATTCATCCCATTCCTTGCCTAGAGGGCCCGATTATACTTCTTTTAAATGCATTCCTATTTTGAGCCCTCCAACCAATTATCGGATTTTCGTCAAGTTCTCCTTATTCTCATTTCCCTTCTAAATCAAGATCAACTCCAAATGTTTGGGCATGCGACTCTTTATCTCTTCCATCATCTGAACTAAAAAAAAAAATTAGAGAGGCAAAAAATACGCTTTTTTTAACTAGCCAAATAAATTATCTTCTTCTTAGTAGCAATAAAAATGGTCTCAATCATATCATACCCAAATAGCCAAATAAACATAGCCTTAGTCTTAGGTTTAGTTGATCCTTCCTCCTTACCACTCAGTATACAGAATCCCTCCAAATCCTTTTCATAAATGATATATCATACCTCACTCAAACTTCCTATAAGAGCCTCCAAATGCCTCAAAAACACATCTGAGATAATTTTTTGATCCATTAATTTAAAAAATATTTTTTAAGATAAATATTAATTAATATATAACACACACAAAAAAAAAAAATTGCGGGATATTATTTCAATCTTCAATAGTCAAATTACTTCCCCTTATCATTCTAGTCAAACATCTACCACCATAATCGTTCACCTCAATCAAGTCAGCCAATTCCATATCCCATAATTTTATATCCAACACTATGATATCAGATTGCTCCAATTCATACATATTCGAAATATTCATAAAACCCTGATTACAATAACCTATTTGATGATCTAATTGAGGACATAATAATTTAGCCTTCTTATACACATCACAAACCCTCTAACCAACCTTAATCATCTTAACAATCAATAGTTATAATGCTTATAACATAGTTAAATATGATTATAATCTATCCTCAGCATTTATTAATAGAGTTCTCGTTATATGAGTGTTTTCGACAGTTATTCTCACCAAAACAAAGTTTTAATGATTTATGATCTGAACATCGTTTGCATATTTAAGCTTGGGAATTTTAGTAAAATTATTCAATTTTCTCATAATAGTCGATGCTATTATAATATGTGTCAAAGCAATTTATTTACTCATTTCTTATAGGCTAAGTATTTTATTTTTACCAAATAAATTATATTTATAAAAAAAAATCATTCAACCTCCAATTCTCTTTCCTGCTACTCCTTAGTCTTGAAATATTACACGATATTAGTTAGTGTATATGTATTTTTTAAAGCTTTTTATTGTTGTGCAAACTTAATGACTTATAAGAAAGATAATTTTTTCTAATAATAAAGATGAATATTATACAGTAGTATTTGACACAGCCACTTATTTTAGTTACTCTGATAGCTAGGCTTCTTCTGCAGCTGCATCATATGGTTTTTCCTCCTCCTCCTCGTTTCCTATTTCCTCTATTTTCTGCTTCATAGATTTCTATTTCTTAATCATGCAATTATCAAATTCTGAGAAGTCCTCACTTTCTTTGAAAGTATTCTTGATAGCATCAGCAGATCTAAAATAAATCATTAACAGTAAGGCATCTAGTTTTCTATGCAATGGTTCATTTCTCCTCTCCTCCATCGTTAAGTGTTCCGATGATCTAACTATTGATAATTTTTCAGCACATCTCGCCAACGCCTCGAGAAACTCATAAAACTCCATCTAAAAATGTCTACACTAGTTTAATTCATCAACCTATGTCATCATGGATAGTAAAAAAGCTAAATATCCATCACGTTCCCTATAAATATAAATATAAATAAAAATATTACACTAATGTATCACAAAATAATTCACATTTATTTAATAAATCCCTGAAATCTTTACTCTAAATCCATATATTTTTATAATATTTAGTCTTAGGATTAATTTTTGAAGTAAACTTAAATAACAACTTAAGGAATGGCAATCGATCCCCTTAATAATTGTATAAATAATACTTAGAAGGACATCACATTATTCATTCCAATACCTTGTGTCTCTCCAATCCTGAGCTTTATCAAACTCCAATAATTTTGCTTTAATCATATCATCTTCAAACAATCTTCTAACAGCCTCTTTAATTGATTTGCAAGCTCCAGACCTTAAATATTTATCCTAAGCAATTCTCACGATGACTTCCATAAATTGATAACGAACTAATGCTTTTTCATACGTATTGGGGAACGTAACGTCCTTACCGTTCGTTGATATGAAGTTTAAATCAACATCTGTAGTTTTCATCCTACCATCAATTATGTTAGTTGATGCTATAAACTCACCAAAAGAATTCATTGAAATGCAAGGGATCTAAAATTATGATAGAAAATTACTTGTGCACTCATAAGGGTTGATGCATAAAACTTATATGCAGAAAATAAATAAGGATATATTTCCCTCAACTGTTCTTTAAGCTCATAGAGATCGTTTTCTTTTATAAACTTCGGAATCTTAGAGTTATTAAAATCAAACTCAAAGCATTCATCAATCAATGCCTCATTATCAGGTTAGTAATTTTTAAATATTGATTTCTCCAAACTCCACTAATTTATCTTTTTTGGCTTAAATGCTATTAAATCATAAAATCTCTCTTCCTCCCTAGGTTTAGAGAACACCTTTGGTATATATTTATCAATAACTACATTCCTACCCTCAGTATAAACTTCATTAAGGAAATTCATCTTATTTCCATCTATTAGAACTTCCCCATTATATAGAAATTCTGGATGTTCCTTACCAATAGCTTCAGTAGATGGGCATGGAATAACTAATTCATTTTTAGCTGTAGTTTGCACTCCTTGAACTGGATTTGTGTAAAAATATAGTACCCGATAGTTAGGGGGACACATTTTATACAGGAAAAATTCATTATTAAAATATTGCATTAATAATGGTCTGTAGTTTTCAAAATTGAAATGAATGAATATTGGATCTGCATTCATGGTTCCACTCTTACCTGGAATCCATGTGAATTTAATCTCCTACCAACCTTCACAAATCCAGCATTAATCAGCACCCCAAGGAGTTACATTTTATTGTGGTCTTAATCCCTAAATTCTCCTTAATCTGTATATTTATTATATTCTATGAGTCTCTAAGGTGGCTGGTTCCTTATGTACAACATCTTCATCTACAAGTTTGAGATTTGTGGGAGGATTCTTTCTACAGTCAGCTATAATTTATCTTTTCTTTTAATCCTCCTCATCTTTATCTATCAGATGGCCACAACAATCTACTGTGTATTTTGTGCAATTTCCCTCAAAGTGGAATCCATAAATTTGTTGATTAGACACTAAGGCAGCCTTGATAATAAGGGCATCAGGTTCTGAGAAACCATTGTGAGAGATGTCAATATGCATCAGTTCAGGATATGGACGAGATATCACTTTAGCCAGCCATTATGAACATTCTAACGATCCTGTTCTATTATGGGATATATCAAACACCTTGACACTTTAGTTCTTATGCAAGGCCTTCCATAAATTGATTGCAGCTTTAGGATTGAGATTATTAAAGTGAAGGTAAAGTTCATATAAGTTTTAGGATTTTTTTAGATAGTTTGACAACTCAATAGTACAATATTCAGTTAAACCGTTCCTTGATAGGTTCAAGGTTTGAAGATAGTCATGTTCCTATAAGACGTATGTTAAGTGATTGCATCCAATATCCCCAATTCGATTACTTTCTAAATTTAGCCGTTTAATATGAGATTTATATAAATATTTTGCCAATATTTATGCTCCTTTGGAATCCAAGGATGAATTTGATAGGTCTAATTCTTAAATATTCATAGGAAGATTTGAAATTATTTATTACATTCTAAAAATATTTTACGATAATACCGATGAACATCAATATTATTTTATCCTATTTAGAGATTTGTTAATGTTTTGCATTAAGGACTTCTCAAAGCATCAGTAAAAACCTTGAGTTTGCTCTCATGTCTCAACAAACCTGATGCATTAACACTTCTAATGTCATTAGTTGAGGTTAACAATCCTAATCCATTTTAAAATATATTATATTCTTTTATATTAAAAAAAAATATAATAAAATGATATACAGTTTGATGATTTATTGAGGGTTATATACAAATTAGGTGTCTATCCATAATATTCTACATATTATTCTAATTTTTGAGTGGATTTTATAGTTTTTCTATAATCTTCTTAATCTATCCGATGCAGATTTTTGCTTTATATAACATAATAATACTTAGCCAATTTATATCGCTTGAAGAACTTTCCCCTCTCCTTATCAGAGGTGGGCTATTACTAAATCGGTTCAACTACTTAATCTTGAGTGTTGAAGAATTCCTTAGGAACTGAGGATGATTGGGCTTGATGGTGTTTCCTTATGGGACTCCTATTCTTCTTGTTGAAGGGTTTTAATGATAATTGTAGTGCCTCCTCATTAAATCTATCAATAACTAACTTGTCTGAAGAAACCATATCAGTAATTGTTTCAGGCCTCAAACTACACAACTCCTTACGCACTAGATTCTCATCATCATGCAAGTCTATTGTTTTGTCTGTTTTGATCGTTATCTTTTTGCGATTTTGAGAGATATCTTTAAATCGGATCCCCTAAACAGTGGAATAATGCTTCGGAGTCGTTTTAACTGTGAATTGAAGCTTAGGCTTTGGACTATTAGAGAACGTCTTCACTGATGACCCCGCATATGTAGATCCTTTATGATAGACTTGACGATACTTTTATCGAAGGTTGACATACGTGCTCGTTTATTGATGCCCTCAATTTATTCCTAAGCAGCTTTGAGTTCCTTGATGCGGGCAAGTAGTTTGGCTGGAGTATTGTAAATTTTAAGTTTAGAAAACATTAAATTAATGATCACAGAAATTATGAAATGTAATTTATTAGAAATATCATTTTCATAGTTGCCTTAGGACCAATCAAACAAGTTAGTCTCAATTTAGAGAAGGCTCCAATTAAATTAACCCTACCAGGATTTTATGACAACATCAAGAAAAATATCATCCATTCAGACATTAAAGGATTGAATGAAACTGCATCATATTATTTCAGTAAGGAAGGAAAACTTATAAGACCCATGCTCAATATATTATTCTACAAACTATTGGATCCAAGAGAGAAAAACTTACAACATCAATTAGATTGGGCATCCGTAATAGAAATCCTTCATGTAGCTAGTTTAGTGCACGATGACATATTGGATGACTCATAATATAGGAGAGGAATCCCTACATGCCATGTAGTTTATGGAAAAAGAGAAGCAACATTCTCAGGAAACTATCTGATTGGAAGAGCGTATTTATAATTTTTAAAATATAATAGTGGAAGAAAAATTGCTGAGTTTAATGATATAAGATTATTTCAAATATATGGAAATATAATGGATAACCTAACTAATGGAGAGTACCTTCAAGCCTTGAAGTAGAAGAGTTTTAATGACTTCAATCAATCGATGTAAAATTACATGATCAAGACATTTTATAAAACTGGTGCTTTAATATCAAATAGTTTATAAGGTGTTTGTGAGTTATAGAAATCTCCTCATGCAGCAAAATCATACAGCATAGGATTACATTTAGGTATTTTAGTAATATGAAAAAGGGATTGGCATTTCAAATTATTGATGATATTTTAGATTATACATCAACTGCCTAAGAATTGGGTAAATCTAATTTTAGCGATCTCAAAAATGGTATAGTAACCGCCCCTGTTTTATTCGAATACTAGATAACTGAGCATAAAAAATTATTTGATCAAGTATTGAAGGAAAACAATGCTGGGATGATAGATAAGGTGAATCAAATCGTTTTGAATGGTTAAGGTTTGTAGATGGCAAAAGATTTAGCTTACAATCATGCTGCAGAGGCAATAAGACTTCTAGATTCAATAAATCCCGTTTATGACGATTTAAAGAGCCTTATCTTATAAATACTCGAGAGAAAAAAATGAACAATAAATTTATCAAATATTCCATATTAATTAAATTGGTCAGAATTGGCCGGGCCCTTACCTGAGCCTATTTTATAATGCGGAACCCTAATGTTAATAAAATTAATTAAATAATAAAATGTCATACCTGAAAATCGTTCATAACTAAGAAATCCATCTCTACAGAAAATAGAACCCATCACTCTAAGAGCTCAAGAACTTCATCAAAAAGAGCTTCAAGGACGTCCCAGCTAACTTCAACCTCTCCTACAAGGATGAGGATGGTGATGAAATCTCAATCCAGATTTAAGAAGACTTCCAAGTTCTAATCGAAGAGAACAAATAAAAGGCCATCAAGATCTATGTCTAAAAGTCAGAGGAAGCCCCCAAAGAAGTGAAATAAGAATAAGAAAAATAAGAATAAGAAAAATAACTCACCTGGGCTTGCACAGTTTGCACATTCGCTGGTAACTTGTAAGACATTTGCATGGTCTGTGAGTCGAAGAGAGTCGTTGAAACCAAAGTTTCATTCAAGGAAGCACCAAAGGTAATCCACAATGGAGTCACTTGCGACGGATGCGGAATGTATCCAATTCTTGGATTGAGATTTAAGTGTTCAATCTGCCCAGACTTTGACTTCTGTGAAAATTGTGAAGGTAAGAAAGACCACTAAGACCATGCCTTCATCAAGTTCACTAATGTCGACTAGAGCAAGAGCTACTATGAAAAGAAGGGAAAGAAATGGGGTCACTGTGGAAGAGGTGGACCAGGACACTGGTAACAAAGAGCTGAAAGATTCTAATAGTTCAGACAATAGTTCTAAGAGTAATAATAGAACCAGTAATGCCCTATTGCTGAAATCCTCAAGAGCCCCTTCGTTCAAGAATTGAAGTCAACCATCTTTGACGTCATTAAGAACGTCTCATAGATTGTTAAGGATGAACTTTAGAAGGGACAGAAGGAGGAGAAGCACTAATAGGAAGAACCCAAGTAATAGGAGACCAACTAAGCAGATTAACCAACCCTCTAATCCAGCATCATCTAGATCTAACCAAAAGTAGAAGTTGTCGAATAAGTCCAATAAGAAGTTGTTGTTATTGAGGAGCCAAAGGTCGTTGAATAATAAGAGGTTGTTGCTGAATAACCCCAAGAGGATTTGACTGGAAAGGTCAAGTTAATTGCTGCTGTTTTGAATATCAAGGAGGAATTTGTTGAGGAATATGTGAAGATGTTCTCAAACCTAAGTGTCGAAGACATCATTGAGATCCTAACAGAATAATAATGATATAATATAAACAATACAAAATATTAAATAATTTTTATGTATTTTTAAACTTATTGTACTATCAAAGAGCATCAAAATTCTCTGGTAATCCTGATATGTCTGAATAAATAATGCACACTTCATAACAGATTAATCTGCAAATGGTGCCTAAATGAACGTCGTCACTTTGATTGCTAAGAAAAGCAACTTGTGTTTGATGAAAATGAGTTGAAGGAAAAATATAGAAATTAATGTGAAAGAGATTATAAACAAAAGACTATGATTTTGGATAAAGTAGATTAGCTAAGAAACAACTTAAATGAATTGAAGATTTCAGTAATAGATAATCTAGGAAAGTTACTTAAAATGATGGATGAAGTTATTGAGAATTTTAAGAAATAAGAAGAAGAGTATAGAATATCTTTAAAAGGATTCTAAATATAGGAATAAATGATATTGAAACTTTTAAGTTCCGATACATCTCAACTTGATAAGTTATAATTTATTCAGGATGATTTTAATAGAACAAAGGAAAATATTATAGCAAAACTCACAACAATAGGGAATTCAATTTTCAAATACCCTGATGATTCGCAGAAGAAATAAAGACAATCTACTATAAAACTGATATCAAGCACAAAGTAGAATCCCCCGTAAGTTTCTCCAACGCAGAAATAGCATAAACTCCCTAAGCCTAAAGACATTTAAAAAATAATAGTTAGAGAAAATATCCTTATTGCATAATCAGAGAATTAAATAGATATGTATATATAGACTCCAACTATGTCCTTATATTTTTAGCCCAGCCCTTCTAAAATATAATTCGAATTGTCAAATACAGGAAAGCATTTAGTGATCTCAAATCATAATTAAATATATATCATTTAATTTTCAAACGATAAAAACAATTTTTGTTAAAGATTAGAATATTCCTAATACGGCATTAAATAAATACTTTTTATGAATGACTACACAATACTCACTTTGTAAGAGCATAATTGGATTGTTGTTTACGGATTGGATCAATTTTCTTAATTATTTAAATTCCAATTTCAAAGCGAAAATACTATAACCTCAATAGACTACAGCTTGTTTCTGAACCTTATTATGATCAAGAGTAATATTATTTCATTCTTCAATGAATTCTGTTTAAATAAAGGTTTTTTCACAACTCTTGATGAAGAAAACTATCAGCTAGCTAAATTTGTGTGGGAGGATAAATTTATAACACAACTTGGTTAAAATATTCAAATTTGGTCTTTTTAATCTAGAAATTAAAAGCCTATTAAAAGAGAGATAAAATTAAATTTAAATATACTCGACATTTATCCTATTGAAAATGATGCGTTGTTGCTAACAGCTGAATATGATTTCGTATATTTAATTAATCGAAACCAACGCATTAAATCAAATTGTTAAAGCCAACAAAGTATCAAACATATTAATTTAAATTAGTTCTTACTTAATCAGCCTATGTTACAAAAAACTCAATACAATTTGCATATTTTAATAAAAATCAAATAATCGATAAGTACATAAACGTTGAGACATTGCAGCTTTTAAAGAATTGATATATTTTTTCATAATATTTCTATATTTTATAATTAAATATTTTCAAATATATATTTATGCAAGAAGATCAAGAAGAATTATATGTAAAATACGGTGACTAAGTTATCTTGCGTTGTGCAATAGATAACAAATGTCACTATGTTCTATCTAGACCAGATTAGGTTATAATGGAGACTCAATTGTAAATTTCCTAATCTCGTACATTCAATATGTATGAACTCCCACAGCAATTAATATTGACGATATTTCCAAAACTGCTATACGAAGCCCAAAAAAAATACTTTAAGCATTCATCGAAAATACTTAAAGGCCCTACTTAAGACATCTAAAATCAATTATTGTATAAAAGAATGGAGACAGAAAAACTGTACAACCAATCCTTATTGAAGAATACAAAAGGCTAGAAAGTACTTTATGGTGACATTATCATGCTTTATCAACCTCTCTAATAGGTATTTTTATCCAAACCAGACGATCAATCATAAAACACAATATTGTGTTAGTAGATGTATTTTCAGATTTAACCTGATCCCCTAGCCTTAGACATTAAAATGGGATCAGCAGTAAGAAACTTCGATTAATTTTTACTAGTTTAAAATGATCACATCCTCAAATTTGATGGTATGACACAAATATCACACCTACCTGAAGTTGTAGGATTGAATACGAATTTTGATCATGACCCTAACTATTTGACATTCCCTGCCATAATAGAGAATAATCAAATATTCAAATTTTACAAAGCCTAATACAAAAATATCCAATCTCTAACAAAGGAACAGTTATCATAAAATTCAATTCAAGTGTTAATCATACCACAAATATAAGATCTTGACTAATTACATTATGGCGATTACATAAGAATCAAATACTTCAAATCATTACCAAAAGTTAATGAATCTATGGACAAGAGATGGAGATCCATTAAAATTGATGAACAATAACAAAGCTAAAGTTCTAAAGGTTATGTAACTTGTGGAGTGAATGCTATTGGGTGCTTTCCATAGGTTTTCCTCTAAATCAATGAGGTCAAAAATGATGAAAAATTAGAAAAAGCTGCATCAATATTCCAAGTAGTGCCAGAGAGTGATTCCCAGTATGGATAATCAGTGAATCTTAAAGTTGGAAACAAACCGAACTTAATTGGCTATTAGCACTTATTATTGAGACATTTACTAACTGGATAATATCTTAGATTGAATCCAAAAACTAAATTATTAGAACTCAGTTCTGAGCTAACTGAAAAATATCGTTCAATATAAGAATCTAAGAAAAAGCCAGAACTTTAAGCTCAAAAACAAGAAGTCAAAGTCAGTAAAAACCAACCTGGAATTAAAATTTACTAGAATCTAAATTAGTAATAAGATGATCAAAGAGTTGTAACATAGCCATAATTTTAAAATGACGAATTATTCCCACAGCAAATGTTTTAGGATAAGAAATTACTATTTCTAATGAAATTGGGAAATAATCCTACATTTAATAGAGATTCAATGCCGTTTACTTATAGTGCAACATTCAACATAGCCACAAATGATGGATCGGCTGCTTTTGAAGTCAGAATTAACGATGATGCCTATTAAGAGAAAATAGCTACGAAGAATGTAAATTATAATTATTACTCTGAAAATAATTTCGAGGGAATACTAAGAAAATAATTTAAGGATGAAGTCTTATTAATGATGCCCGAAGTTGAAACCTTCTAAAAGAAGTTAAAGTTCAGTCTCACTTAATAGGAGAAGGAAATAATTGAATTTTTTGAAAGAGAAGAAAAACAATAATCCTAGGGAAGGATGAAAATGGGGCATTTTAAATCAAATAATGATACATTCTTATCAACATTCATTAACCTAAATCCTCTCAAATCAACCTTCTTGGATATTATGGCTGGTGAGGATTTTTCAGGATCAAACTTCATGTTTGAAAGAGTCTAATAATAAGAAATACAATAGATGAATGAAGTATTAGGTTGCATTTATCCGATCATAAGCTTGGCAAAACACCCAATTCAGATGACCCCTCTAAAATTAAAATTATCTAATCCTAAATTTAAGGATTCTAAAGACCTGAGTGCATTATTTTAAAAGTGGTAAAATTTAGCAATTTAAAATGTAACCTAGTGTGTAAAATCTCTTCATAAGCTGATGCTTTGGTTAAGTGATTCTTAAGAAAATCTAGCTATGGAAAACATTGTGGCTGAGCCAATAACTCAAAGATAGACCTTATTGAGAGAAATTGGATGCATAGACTATGTAATCAAAATTCTTTATGAATTGCACATAAATGGCCTATTATACGAACACTAAGATCAAATAATTAGGGATGATGATCTCTATGAATAAGAAATTAACTCTTTAATTGATGCAATATCCACCTTCTTATAATTGATTTGCAAGAGCAGTTATGAAAATTCAATTTATACCGTTTAATGGTATTTCTTTTACAAGCATATACTCCTGTAGGGTTAAGTTAATAACCTTATGCGATTAGATATACTACTAACGTAACTTTTCTAACAAACGGACATGAATATCACATTTGAGTTTGAGGTGAGTGAATTATCTAAGGAAACTAAGTTTTCTAAATATAATAAGCATGCATACAACCTATTAATTGCCTTTTGCCTACATACTCATTATAGGAAAAGAGATGGTATTCAAGAATTGTTGACTCATATATTTGAAAAAAATAGAGACACCATATTTGCATAATTAAAGTATGACGGAATAATACAAATTTAAATGAGTTCAAAACTTATAGATGTGAGAAATAAAAATGAAGATGTATCACCAATAAGTGCTGGCTCATTGGATGGAGCATTTTCTAATAGATAGGCTCTTAATGATTATATGATCTCATGTGTAAGATTAGCATCCGAACTAGCTAAATCAAGTCCATCATTATGTTTACCACACATTAAGAAGATATTCCCCTTTTCCATCTGCACTAACATAATTCAAGATTCAGCCATTTAAGCGAGCACAAAGAATCATTTCCTAGAATTATTTCAAAACTCATATATGGCAAAGCATTTAGACCCCCTACCAATTATTAAGTTCCCATAATATATAAAGATTCTAGCTCACAGTCAAAATAAATCATTTTTGGGATTAGTCAAAACCCAGTTAACAGAGGTTAAACTTTACATCTTCAACTAAAAGAAAATATAAGATTTATATAAAAAAGTAGAATAAAAGTATTTTAGTGAGGAGGATAGGTATGTAGATATTTGGGCTTTCATATCATTCTATATTTCAACATTTTGGAAGAATAGAACAATATTTGAAATTAAGGCACCAGACCATTAATTTATCAGATAATTATTATTGACTTTCAATTACTTATTAAAAAGAGGAGTATTCATAAGATATTTACAAAATCCATCAAATTTTTACAGGATGTACCATTAATTTATTGAATTCCTAAAGAACTCGATCATATCTGCAAACTTGGAGGAGAAATTCTTGAAACATCAATTATAGGGAGATAAATAGCAAAATCAATAAAAACCCTAAGCAGTAAGAGAATATTTGTTCGAAAATAATTACTCATAAAAGAGACAAACTAAGTCTCAGTATGCTAAGAGCATAAATTGGTTGGATGAGTTAATAGACATAATTGTGTTATTGGAGAAGTATTTCTAATCCAGGATTGTAGATCAATTCATTGAATATAAAGATAATTATACAGTATTTGATGATTTGTAGTATCTCTAGAAATTCGCTACTGATAGTAAATATTAGAACCTACTATTCAAACTGAAAGAGGCTAGGAAATCTCAATATAATGCTAGATCACCAGTCAAATAATTTGAATAAAATGATGAATTGACTTCACAATAATTAGCTAAGATATTAAGAGAATGTTCATTTTCGAGAAAATCCCTAATTCTAGAGTATATGGGAGAGTTAAAATAAACAGACATATCTCTAGTTTATTTCTTAATAGAATTATTAACATTCAATTAAACTAGATTGTCGGCAAGTGTCACTGAACTATTATGGGCGATATATTCAACTAAGAGTTCCTTTTTAGAAACCCTGAATCAAACTATGTTATTGGATTAGAAGGACGAAAGTGAGGAGGTTTAGTAGAAATCAATATTTAATGAATTCTCAAACATTTATTGGAAGATTCATTTTGCACTTATTGCATTCTAAAACTCAAGCGACTAGTAAGCATCTAAATAGTTTGAGTCGATAAATGATGCCCTATCAGATATATTAGTTATCTTTTATCCTGATTATTCTGCAAAATCGGACATGCAGCTCTATATGGAAATCAATCAATTAGAGAATGATGAAAGACATTATCAGGCTTTCGAAGAGAAAGGAGTCAAGAGTAAAATAAGATAGGAATAAGAATTCCCCATTGAAAATGCTCTATCAAAACCAGACTTGATAGATCTGAGAGAATTACAATAGCCTGATCAAGTAAGACCTCAACATGAAGCTGAAGAAGAGGCTTCACTGAAATCCCCTAAGAGTGATTAACAATATCTTTGGAGGATGAACAATAGTTTATCAATAGACATTCTAACAGTATTTCAGAGATAAAAGATATTAAGATATCTAGGATTCCATGAATTGTTGAAAAAATTAATTGAATTATTGATAGAAGAGACTAGAGGAAATCTATTTAGAGAAAAGGATGTAAATATCAGTACTAAAAATAACAAAGGATGGGAAATTAAAAGTGAAATCTTGGAAAAAAGTGTGCTCTTTTTAATATATTTTGTAATAAAAAATGAGGAAAATTAAGAATTAATATTGTAACAATCACTAGGATAGCAATAAACAGGATCTGAGTCATTCCTACACGAGATGGCAACTGTAAAGAGAAAATAATTATAAACCTTAGTTTACATTCTATTTGCTGAACTGTTTAAGGATAATTACACAATATTATTCTCAATGGATAGGTTTTCAGGTGAAACAAGTGTTTTAAATAAGTTATTCAATAAATTTGGATCAAACTTACAGCAGAAAAATTATGAGCCTTGCATATACTTCATTCAATTCCTTTAAGTATTATTGAGGGTAAAACAAAACGATGTTGTTTAAAATAATGAATTGATTGTTAATTTTTTCAAGCAATAGAAGTCCTTATCCTCATTTGCTAAAGAATTGGGATAAATTATCACTGGGTAGTATTTGAATAGAATAGAGTAACACATTAATGGAGTTGATAAAACATTCTTGGAGACTCCAAGAAAGAAGTCAAAATTTGATAATCATGGATACATTGATGTCCCGATAGAAATTCTATTTATTTAAGAAGTAGTTAGATTATTAGAGAAGATTGGCTCAACAAGATCTAGAATTATAGATGAATTTATCAAATAGGTCCTACCAATAAAGAAGATTGGAGAAATGATAACATCCTTAGATGAATGGTATCCATTGAAATTGGATGTTTTGAAATACTTCAAGGTTGTTTATTTGGATAATGTACAACACCTGCAATATGATGAAAAAATTGAAATAAAGCAGTTTGTTACAGATATTTTATTCAAACAGATGACTGTATCATTTGTTGAAAATCCAAATGTTAAGAAATTATAATATATAAAATTGATCAACAATAGTACATTCAATATCTTTGGGGTCAGAACACCGTACTCTACCAATGAATTGGTTATGTCAACTGATTATGAGAAATCCGCTTACATGTATTGCATTTAGGGGGTTATTGAAATAACTAAAGAATTCTTAAAGAAGGTGGTTCCTAAATATTTCTAAGATGATTAGGAATATTTTGATGACAATACTAAAAGTGACTTAACATTCATATTACCAAATTTATTTGAGAGTATTGATAGGGTTAAGGACTTCATCATGGAGAATCCTCCTAATCAAAAGTAAATGTCTAGTATGGTGAATAAGAAGGGAAATAGGAAAAATAAAAGTATCCTACTTACTTAGAGACTCTTATCCAATTATCAAGCTGAGGATATAAATGAATTAAGTATTCAATTACCTGAAGATAACGAGGAATCAAAAGAGTCTATATTAAGAGTTGTTGAATGGATTAGAAATATTTAAGTAGGAGAAGTAGCCCAACAATTGAAGAAACAAGAATACACCTAATATGAATAAATAGTAATTACTAAATGGGAAAATTTAATACAAAGTAAAAGAAGAAAGATGATAGATGATCATTTGGTAATTAATGAAAGAGAGAATGAATTAGGATAGTTAGTCAATTTAATAGTCACATTAAAGAAAGATGATACAAATAAATTTAAGCTTATCGTTGCTTCTTTAATTCAAATATTATCAGAAGATTCAGTGAGTTCATCAGTTAAGCTTAAATCTATTACTATAATTAGAAAACTATCCAATTATAAAGATAATTTATCTGTTAGTAAATCAATCCTTAAAGATCTGAGTGAGTTAGGATTTACTGACTTTCTATGTGATTTAATCAAAGGAGAGTATAACGATGAATAAAGATTAGAATACATAAAAGCATTTGTAGAATATATTGACGATTCATCAAAAGAAATACAAGCCTCTTTCTTGCAATATCTCTAAAGAGACTTAAATAATCAATTCATCTTATCATTACAAAATTTTGTCAAAGAGATGTTTAATGAAATAAGAATGTCAGAAGTATCAAATTAGGAGAGAAGAAATCCAAACATAGAGAGAATACTTAATTATAAAATAAATGCTTGCATCTATGTGTTTGAACTATTTAGATTGGGATGTGAGGATCATTATTTAGAAATGTAGGATTATTTAAGACATCAACCCTAAGCTAAGTAACCAGTTAATTTTATCACATTCACAGCATAGGTATTTGAGAAGTATGTAGAAATCATGAATTAACATAATGCTCCTTTGGGTTAAAAGTTAGTGGATTTTCTAATTGAGTGTGTTTAAGGGCCTTGCGTTAAAAATCAACTTGAATTATGTCATTAGACTAGAATACTAGAAGTCATCGAATCGATAATAATAGGATAGAGAGTGAATTCATCACATTTTATTAGAAGAGACATTATATTCGCTAACTTGAGAGAGAAAATGTTTTTATTATAATTATCATTGATGGAAGGCAATAGTGATTAAGAGATTCCTAAGAAGATATCTTAATACTTTAATCCGTAATTGCTGATAGAGAGGATAGAATTAGTTTATTGGTAACTAATAAAGAGAATAAGAAATACTTAAATTTAGATTAATTTAGAAGTTAAATTACTTAATAGGTTGAAAACTGAAAAAGATGAAGTGGCAAACAATTATGGTATAATATAAACCAGAGATACCAAGGAAACACTACCTAATTAAACCTTATTTGTAGAGTTTGTCGAGAAGGAGCCAGAAATTATAAAACTAAAGACGCCTTTACAATAATTAAGATAGTAAGTAAGCTCAATAGATGAGAAGGATTTAGAAATGATGGTTTAGGAAACATTCACTATGTATCTACTACTAAAGAAGTTGAGCTAATACATACCTGAGATAAAGTCATTCTAAGAAGATGCAAACACTAAACTCAAAAAAGCCATGTTGCATTACAAAAACCAAACTGCACAAATTGAAATAGTTAATATGAATGGGAAATTGGAAAAAATTTACTTCCAATAACCCTAGTTGATGTTCTATTTAACTGAGGAATCTAAAATAGAGTTCCAATAATAGGTAGGAAGAGATTCAATAAATGATAAAATTAATGGACTCTTGGATAGCGTTGACAAATTTTATATGGAGATGGTCCATTTTATGAGATTAAGAGGATATGGAATAAGATATCGTGATACATTAGTATTGCTGTTAAGAAATTTATGTATATTTATAGCATTTTTGATTAACCTATTAATACTCACTGATATAACCACTAATGATATGTCGACTGCTATTGATATACTTGGCTATATTGTATTTGTTATGTATTGTATCATTTTGATGATTTGGATGACTGTGAGAATGTCCTTGGAGTATGAAAAAATTAAAAAAGAAGTGTCCGATTTCATAAAACTGAACTATTATAAGAAAAATTAATCCCTCTCCTCCTAAGATGAATAAATAATAGTTTATCCTATTAGAGTTTAGTTTTATGAGGGATTTTTGAAAATTAGGAAATTAATCTTCAACACATATACTGTTTATTGGATAGGACTATTAATATTATGTGCTCTAGGAATATTTTACAATAAATTGTTTTATGGATTTTTATTATTAGACATAATTGATCATTCTGAGATTTTAAGAAATGTCATAAAATCTATTACTCTCAATTACAATTAGTTACTAATGACAGCCTTATTGGGTGTGCTGATTATGTATTTATATGCTATAGTAGCTTATTAAAGTGCAGGCTTTAAAGATTAGTTATAGGTATTATTAAATAATAAAATAGTATTAAAATTCTGTCACTAGTGATGATCCTGTTGACAGCCAGGTATGTTATTCATCATTTTAATGTTTCATATTCATCATACATATGGGTCTCAGGGCAGGTGGTGGTGTTGGTGATATATTATCATATCCCAACACTCATTCCAATTAAGCATACTATGCATAGAGAGTATTGTATGATGTCAGTTTCTTTTTAATTATCATTGTAATTGGACTGAATATCATCTTTGGTATTATCATCGATACATTTGCTGCTCTGAGAGATGATAAAAATCAAAAAGGTAAATTATTTCATATATTGTAGATTTCGACTCATAAAATAGATGTTTCATATGCAATCTATCTAGGACAATATTTGAGAAGGAAGGAGTTTCATTTGATAATCATGTATAGAAATAACACAATCTATGGAACTACTTATCATACATAATCTATCTTAGGGTTAAAGAAAAAACTTAATTAACAGGAATAGAATCATATGTATAGAAGAAATTAGAGAAAAATGACATTAGTTGGTTGCCTATAGAAAAGGCATTAGATTTAGAGCGACTGGGAGTTGAAACCCTACAAATTACAAATGAGAAAGAAGAGAATAAATGAATATCATATGATTAAATATTTAATCTCAATTTCTGACAATGGCACTTTTTTTTCCAATTCCACAAATTTTTCTTAATTTGGTAGAAGGTCGAAATAATTATCAGATGGATTCAAGCAAATACATCTATGATATAAATAAACAAATTTAGTATAAGTATCTGATACAATTCTTAGGAGATTTTTCTGGAAATCAATCTATATTTTGGGTTTTTATAATTTGAGTTAATTTGGCTTATCCAAGGTAAATTATCTTACTAAATAATTATTATTATAGTGTATTTTAACAATTAGATAACATTCGTACAACTGTTATTTTCCAATACTCATTATTTTTACATTTGTAGGAATATATCTATTTATGTATATGATGTCATTTTATTTATGCAAAATAGTATTATTAACAAAATATCTTAACTATGTCGTGACACTTACATTTTAAATAATAAAAAATTCCGAAATTATTTAAAGAATTAATAAACCTTTTTCAATTTTATATCCTACCGAAATCAATTATTAATTTTGTTTTATAGCATATGCTCCTGCTAATTTACAATTTTATTAATCAATAATATTATTTAATGAGGGCAAAGATTTTTATTCAAAGTTATTTACTAATAAATTTTATTTATGCTTCCAAATCATGTTATAATAATAATCAAATTGTATGCAATTGATGTAGTAAATCTGATCAAATTTATTAAATGTAAGTTCATATGATTACCTCAAACTATCAAAATGATCCTAATTTAGATTAAATTATTTATTTTAAATTTTAAGAGTTGTATAATAGATTGAATCTTATTCTTCATTTAAAGCAGGATTATACATTATAATATATGCTTGTTAAGAATTATATTTATTGACATATTCTGGTATTATGTTAATAGCAATATCATTATGATGATAGGATTACATACTATTCCCCAACTCTAACCATTCCAATATGCCTCCATAAGCCACTATTGAACAATAATTTTTATATCTCACTATTGAGTTGATTAATTATTATCCATCATTATTGATTGTAATATCCTATTCATCCCAAAGAATCAATATGACCATAAGTCCATATTGGTCAGCTAACTAGAAAAATTCGTCATCTACAAATTATTCCTGAATCCTTATAAGATTGAATCCTAAATTTAAGGCATTTTAAATTATCATATCAGTTGTCAAATGGTAATTTGATTTTGAGACATCGATTCGAACTTCTTTGCTAATTATTTCCTAATAACTTTTATGTGTCATACAATTTAATTGATTTTTATTGCATAATTCTAATATCTGTCATAATGATACAGAATCTATCTTATTCCATATTTTTGAGAATAGACTAATTACCAACCATTCCCTTATTGATGATATATCTCGAAATCATATAAATTCTAATCTCCATATCTAACTGGCCACCACAGTTTAGGACTCTCTAACGTAATTTTAGTCTCATAAATAAACTTTTTCTGAGGTTCAAAATCTTCAAAATAAATAATTATTCCTTGATATTTCATTTTAAGTCTCATATTGGTCTCAATGAACGTAGAATACTCTAGTTAAATATCTAAAGTAACAGTTGTCCAATCACGAAATTTAGATCTGACTTAAAAATCTATAATCTCCATTTTCTTATCCTATATCATTATTGATTTGGTTAATTTCATAATAAGTTATTCTATGGTTGATTTATACTTCATTCCTAAGTAACCATTTGTCGAATAAATAATAGTTACATTAACTGAAAAATTATTAGGAATGTATTTCATTCCACCAATAGTTTATATCAAACTAATTTCCTATATTATAAATAATGATTACTGTTGAATTGTCTATAATAACTTAAAGATTATTTGGTAAATCTTTAAATAAAACTATTTAATCTTATTCAAGATCAAATATATTTGTCAATGATATCTGATTTTGCGATAATTGTTGATTAATCTATTTTATCTATTCTATGTTAAAACACTAATCAAGTTGATTCAGACACCAGCTAGACACCCCATGAAAGTAAAAATAGAGCAAAAAATAAATTATAACCATTTTTAATATATAATAATTAAATCTGAATATTTTTAATGGGAACACATTATTGAGAATTTATTTAAAGCTCTTGCTCCAATCACTTAAAATTTATTTATTAATTTTCATATGAATAATATTAATATCATAATTTATAGAATTCTCGACAATAATCCATCCTCCTTTGGTAGAGTTATAATTTAAAACTACACATCCTAATATTATTATGATAAGCAATGAGCATTTATTGGGGCAGCTGACCATTATAAATAATAAGTTGTTTTGTTCTCGATCACATTAAATGAATGGTTTTTTTCAGAGGAAGTTATCCAAAATTATTCTAATTTTATTCCATCCCCAGCAACACCTTGTCTCAATAGGAATGGATTTGACAGATACAGTGAATCTGACTAAAATAATAAATATATTTGTTACACTCAGGCTGACAAAAACTAATTGGTCAGAGAAATCTCCTAATGAAATTGCTATTGATTTGGAAGTAACTGTAGTATTCAATTTTATTACTCCTTAAGCATCCTAATACTTTCCTTCTGTTATATTCTATAATGTTAAATATCTATATAGATATGTTATTTCTGGATCAACAGTATTGTTAACAAACGCCTTCCCTAATTGATTTATATTCAATTCCAAAGTGATATTTTCTGTTGATAAAAATGCTACTAAGTTTGTATACATATCCTCTTAAGCACCTGAACTTGATGGGTAATTATTAAGATAAACGTATATTTTGGAATAACTAAAAATGATATAATAAAACTACCTTTGTGATTCAGTATAGTTTTACTTCAAGATATAGTCAGCTGTCTCATTATTGGCTAGAACATCTGTCCATGTCTTCTTGGTGTAATTTAATAAATTTTAATTACACTATTAACACTAATAGTCTGTAGTCTAATATCTATTTATAATTAAATATTGCTAAATTGAACAAATCAAGTTATTAATTTAATTTGAAGTAATAGCTCTTTAGAAACTAAATGTAAGCAATACATGAGTTGACAAAATAGTCTTATTTGCGCTTGATAAATTATCTGTATAAGTTTTTGAGATCTAATCATAGTTGTCTTTGCAATACATTTATATTTATGTATTTTATTCAATATTGTCTACAGTTATAGTTATTGGTTATAGTTTATTAACTAACACCTATCTTGAAATTCGTTTTTCACCCACATATCCATATATGAGTGATCTTTGATACCCCTCCAATTCTGACTTAGGTGATGGTGCACCATATTATTTGTAATTTTACAAAAACTACGAAAGAGGATTGATGTAATAAAACAATTAACTAGATAGGAAATTAGCATTTATTGATGCAGATGATGTAAGTAATGAATTTGTCTACCAAATATTTTAATCAGCCATACTAACACTATAATATAGAAGACCATCCTTATCACATATTACTGAATATTGTCCATTGTTTTAACTTGTTACAGTAATATTATTAGGAGTGAGAACATCGTTCGCAATTAAAAATAATTTTAGTGTTCCAATAGTAAACTTATCTGAGTTTTTACCTAATATTGTAAATGAAACTGTAATTTATCCTCCTGCCGAGCCATCAGCACATGAGAAAATAAAGTAATTATTTTAATTTTATTTAGGATTACCAACTTAAAATAATTGATTGACATTTATTCCCAATACAACTGAATTAGAAACAGTTATTGGGGCCTGTACGTTTGCAACTACTGTGAGCAACGATTATGGTGTACAATCCGTTATTAATTTTATTGGCTAGCTTTTTCCATTAATAGGAACATTTGATGATCCACTGAAGGTAATAGGACAAGTTATTTCTGATTGGACCTCTATTGCCAACATAGGAATTTATGAATATATCGATGTCGCTGGAGTTGCGAATGTAACATACTCTTTGAATGTAGTTCTCTTATCACTAACAACAGCACTAAAATTTATATAATACAAGCCTGAACCAATTGTATCTTGAGCAAAGATATCGAACCAATATCCTATATCTCCAACCTCTATCATCATATTTTAAGTGTAATTTGTAAGTTTCTCAAAAGAATATAAAGATATATTTGGATCATTATTAGGGTTTGGATCTACAATTTATGGATATTAGAGGCCTTGACTGGCATAAACTGGATAATTAGTAAGTCTGCTGTTTCTACCGTAAATGTAAAATAGATTAGTGGAGACTTGTAATTAAACTTATCTCTGAAATTTGATAGATGGAGAATCTAATCCCAAAAATAATTGTTTCCTTTTTAATACTCCCTGATAAACAGAATATGTGGGGTATTTTGAAAAGCCAACTATAGGTTACAATAGAGTGTATTGATCAAGATCTTAATCATAGATGTACCAATTAAATTAACCCTATGATGATGACAAAAATGATAATGGACTCGGTTTTATTTAAATTTAAGGCGTACTGACAAATGACACAGTCTAAAAGTATTGATCTGTGAAAAATATATAAAACTCTTCAGTAAAATTCATACTTGAACTTCTAAAGTCAGGAGTAATTAACGATCTTATTTCCAATTAATAATTTACAGTGCTTCTAGCATTATTTTAATCATATCTTAAAGATATTGTAATAAATCTATCAAATTTTATTGAACAAGCAGTAGATATATTTGTCAAACTTAAATCTCCAATTCTATATAATCTACACTCGATTGCATTTCCCTATCTTTTAAGGGGTTTAGCAAATGATTCACTTATTTGAATTGTTAATATATTAGCTATATTTATTGATCGAATAGGAGCAGTGAAATTCACTTGTAAATAGACTTTCGATGTTCTGGTTGTAAATGAAGTCAAAGTTAATGAGCTGAATGGAAATACACTCGGCAAGTTGCTTTAAACTGGTACCTCAGCTAAATAGGAAAATTCTTAATAACCATCCTACTCATTTGTGTTTAAATCCATAGCTAACCATATTCTGCCAAAACTATCAATAATTCTGGGTTATTTGATAGGACCAACTAACAAAGTATAGATCTGATTAGGTTTCATTCTATTATTGGATGCTGTCCATGGCACAATTACTATCCTTTATGGAATTGTATGATTATAACAATCCACTTAGACTGAGTTTAAATAACACGATAAATCCTATCCAATATAAACTGATGACGAAAACTCAATGTATATTCTCCCATGATGAGTTAGATTAGTTCTTGATGGCTAGATAGAGAATTAGTAATAAGCTCCAAATCCCGGACAATTTAGAAATTTTGTTAAATTAACCTAATTTTAGAATGGCAATTGTTGTTATAAGGATATTTACGAATATGATATAGTGTTACTTTAAATGACAGAATCGCTTGAAACTATATCAGTCCAAGCTACTGTTACTAGTTATGTTGAAGTTCCATCAGGATTCCTTAAACCACTACAAATCAATGTATATTTTGCCTATTATGTTAAATAGGTATCTTTAACCTAAAACTATAATGATTAAGTCTATGGAACATAATTTAAATACTAAAATGCTCTGCTTAATTGACCATTTTACTAAAAATAGCATTATGAGTTTCCTGAACTAAATATAATTGAATTCGCTGACTATAAAAACCCTAATGATAATAAAAATCTAGTTTCTGGGAGCAAAGTTCTATTATTTAATGAGAATCCTATCTACAACTAGGTTTTCGTAAACTAATTAATGTTCTATAAACTATATGAATCAATATTGAGTAAACTTGATAAACTTGAGCTCTAAAAAGTAATTTAGCCTTAATTTGAACAAGTATCCACAATATTTGTAGCAATTATATTTGCCGATAAGGTTTATTGATCAGTGTCTGATCCAGAATGAGATGCATAAAATAAGATTGTTTATGGATTAGTACTTGATAATGTGAAATCGACATTAGCCTAGAATCCAAATATGATTTAATTTCCTGACCCAGTAATTGAACAGGTAAAGTTCTGCTCTAAACCCACCATGGAACAAAGATCTACAACTGTGAATCCACCTGGTAATTGAGATGCAATTAACTATACACTCAAAACTTGATTTTCGATTAAAGGGTAATCTATGCTAAATGTCACATTAAAAGATATCGGCTACCTTTTTGTGGCTGGATATATCGGATCCCAATTAGATATCTTGCATAATTATCTCGCTGCTGCAGCTGGCATGGTTTATGTTTCATATTTATAAGCAACCAAATTTCCTGCACTAGATGACCACCCATAAATGAATGGTAATGAGTCTGAATCACCATATGTTGCTGGAACATTATATTAAATTTAAACTAAATTTCCAGCAGTAGCATCATTGAATGCTGCTAAATCCCAAGGACAAAAGATTATCGAACTAAAGTATTTACATGTCCCTCCTGTCCAAGTTAAAGATTGAGCGTTTGTAACACCAACAATAGTGAACCCACTACCCCATAGAGATCCTGCATTTTATTAAACTAGGTTTGCTGTATCAGTGTGATCAGCCTATATTTTTAATGTTACTGATGCCCCAGTAAGCAATACAGTTGTATCAAACACCTTATAATTAGGTACCACATTACTAGCCGCTTTAAATGAATTCCAACTAAGCCCATTCAACAAACCCTGAGCTGCAGTTACACCATTAGCTGCATAATAAGATTTAGTAGTAGCAAAATTGGGAATCTAATAGGCTGCACCAAATATTCTCATAGCTTACACTATATCATAAGCATTTGTATTATTATTATAATTTAAACTGGCCACTACTATCGATTATGGTAGATTAGCAGTATTTCTAAATCCAAAATAATTATCTTCTGCACTAGCACCTGTCAAATTAAGAATTAGTAACATTCTTTAATTTAAGTAGTTATCTAAATAAGGAGCGACTGTTCCTCTATTAGGGTACCATACTGAGTCTTTTGAGCCAATGATCTTAGTAGCAGTATATGCTACAGAATTGTCTTAAGCCACTTGATAGTTGCTTAGAGTTTTAGTAAAAAAATAATCCACTGACTAGTCAACAAATATTCCTAAAGATTGTCCTGGCTGTTATATTGAGCCAGATATTCTTAAAAGTGCGGGCATAATTGTTCCACTATTTACTGTAGCCCCAAATGAGTAATAATTAATATATGATGCTTACATCGTTCGAGGCTGAATTGACAATACATATCCTTAAACTAATTGAGCAGATACAAATTAGGAATTTTGTAATGACGTACCAGAAGGACCATATTTGAATGAAACAACAAAGTCAAGAGTTAAATTTGAAGGATACATAGTATCTTGACTTTAAATTGTACCAAACATAGCAAATGCCTGCCCACCATTCAATAATGTACTACAAGTATTATAATCCTTCTAACACCAGATCAATATATAAGAGTCTTAACCATATGTGCCACTTGTAATTGTACATTTACCAGCACACGATTTAGAAAATTCAAAAAATGGAGCTGCAGTTAAAGTTATTTGATTCTTATTATATAGTATTTAGATATAAATTTCTGGCTGCTTACCTGCATTGCAATTGATAGAGTCTGTGCTAGGGCAAATTAGAGTTGCTGGAACCTTCATGTAAAATACTATCTTTTAAGGACCTGTGATTAATCCAATCGTCACACCATTACCTGGAACAATAGCAGCTGCAATAGCTGTAGCAGAACTAACAGAAGATACATAATTCATTCCGAAATTTGCTTACCCTTAAAATGCTGGATCTGTATATTCTTGAGAATACTTAACATTAATTTAACTTCCAACAGGTCCAGCTAATAAATATGAACTATATCCACTAGATGATCTGACGACGCTTCTAATCGATACGAATCCAAAGTTATTTTATTATGTTATCGCCGAATATGCGAATGCGCATTTGAATGAAACAAAATAACTAGTATTTGATTGAAGATTTGTGACATTCTTGCAATAAATTGCAGTTTAAGTAGGATTAAAATAGCAAGTTACGTATGCACCTAAATTTTGGGCAATCGAATTTTCGGGAATTGAATTTGCTGTTCCAGTTGTAATAATAACTAACTGCTCTAATAAATGAAGGCTGCTTGTTAGATTGAAAGTAACAGTAATTGAATTGTATATGGCCCCAACAGCAGTCGATATAGGTTAAAATAGAGTTGCTAAATCATTATCTACCTTTACACCCCATAAGACATTAACTTGAGTCGTCATTAATATTTTAGTTAATGAAAATTGATTCGACTCTATGTTGTATTCTATAAAGGCATTCTGATAAATCGAGTACACAGCTAAATCACTGGTTGTAGTTTATGTGAATAAAATTTTTGCATTCTACATAAGAAGACTCACAGTGATTGATTGATTTGTAGCAACTAGATCTTATTAACACCTAATTAAGATCATATTTGGATATGGTGAGCTGCATATGCATCCAGTTAGTATGCAAAAGTTATTTGTATCAATCGTTAAAAATTAATAGTCTGTAGACACTAACTCAACAAGAAATTGTTATGGAACACCAATACTGATAGTGGGAGTTATATTGAGTGTAATATTTTATGACTAACCTGGCGACAATTAAGTGTAGTTCACGCTGAACTTTAATGTTTGAGGAGGCATCGATCCCAATGAAATTGAAGCAAATGAGGGATTCTAATCATAAACAATAGCTCCTGATAAGGTTGAACTAACTGTCTAAAACTAAATAGGTGATTTGAATCCTGGAGTTTGAACACTCGTCTGATTAGTTTAGATCTCAATCACATACCAAGTTAATGGATTCAATGCTATATTGAAATTGAACATATAAATGTTATTTTATGTTGTAGTTGTGAAGTTTTTCCCAATTACCTATGTAACAACACTTCCAGTTCTAGGCACTTAAGTGGGATCCCAACCTCCACTTTTAATTGAATTCTAATAAGATTGCTTGTATAGAATTCCATAAACATCTTAAGTTCCTCCTGAACTATGC
>VMTU01000219.1:0-74702 GCA_016759055.1 Paramecium bursaria | reverse complement strand
TTATAATTATTTAAAATAATCCAAATTTGAATGCATACCATTTACAAAAATATAATTAGTGAAATTCTAATCGAAAACAGGCTTTCAGTATGGCGATCTGATCAAAACACTAAATTAACAATATTAACTATCCTGTAAACTATTTTTTAATTATTTTTTTCTATTTTTCTAATTTATCATTTATTTATGCTAAACAAATTTACTTTAACATTCAAGGCTAAAGATTTAGAAGAAGATTACTAAAACTAAAGAATGAAAGTAATCCATAGACCAGTTTTCTTCGGATTAACTATTCTATGTTCAGGATACCAATCAATGAAGATATTTGTGGATATTTTAAGAAATGATGTATCAGCTTCCTATGTGAATTTCGCTCTACTAAGCTATTTATTAGTGTCATTTGCTATTGGATTCTTTAATTAAAAGTATTTAAGGGAATATTTTATAATTACAAATTATGTTGCTGGAATGGTCCAATATGATAACAATTCAATCAGCGATAACCAACTCTTCTACTTACTAGGTTCTAATGTTATGTGCTTACACAGTTCACTATTTATGTTAATAAACTTTGGGGATGTAATATATCAAATACCTATTTTGTTGATATTTAGGTGCTTATCGACATATTTTGCGTCAACAGAATAAGATTTTAGAATTTATTTGGGTGCTATTGGGATTTCAATAATTCAACTCTCTATTTTATACGTTTGTGATCATTCATAACGATCTTAGTATCTCTTAAATATAAAAGACAGAAAATGGACCGATTACTTACCAACACTAATTAAATAAACCTTTTTTCTTATTAAATATAATGAAGAGAGATAGTTGTTTGAGACAATATCCTGTTAAATATAGGAGAAACTATACATAGGAAATATGTGTGATGGGTGCATCTTAAGAACATTTTTGAAACAAGCTAAGTACGAAAAAGAGACCCTCTATCAACATCTATATGGAACATACTTAAAGAGCCATTTAAATGATACCTTATTGCAGATTAAATATTATAGAGATTACTACGAAGTCAACATATTAGATTTTGGACAATAAGACTAAAAATCTCTAATGATAATCAGATTGAAGGAACCAGTTAAGGAATAAATAACTAGCAAGAAACTAAATTATATGATAAAGGCAACCAACCTATTATCTAAGAATATAGAAAAGTATGTCAGAACACCAAAGGCATTTCTAGTTACTAGCACTTATATGAGTTGCATAAACATGTAATGTAAAGTGATTGGTAAAGTTAGATTCTCAAGTTATATTCAAAATTTATCTATTAAATACAACTAACATTGCTAAACAAATATCATAGTTAGAAAACTAGAAAAAGTAGAAATAGTCTCGTATAAATATTTGATAAAATCCTTCATAAACCTCCTCATGATTTAGTTTCTAAGATAATTTGAATACAAGTTCTTGATTACTATAATTAACAATAAAGATGAAGTCATATTAGGGTTTTAAAGGTTGAAGGATCCCTTCAGTTTGGAAGTGTTTCTAAATACCAACCCACAGATATAAGAGTTAAGAAAATACGTAATAAAATAAGTAATTGGTTGCAATATATATTTTTATTCTTCAATTGAATTACCATTTAAATGAATATATGAATATATAAATATATAAAAAATTTATAAAAATTATTCTAATTTCAACTTAAAAAAAAATAAAAATTGTTTAATTTATCAAAATGTATATCTTATTTCAATATAATATCATAAGAACTTGTATGAGTATAATCAAGAGTTGGCTTGAGGCTTAAACTCCTGAACAGGATTTGCAAGATGACGAAGGAGTATCCCAATAATAATAACCTGATGTTTAAGTCATACAAGTATCTGCAGTCAAGAAATTAGTGTTTGGAGCATCCTGACATTTAGATCCAGTCCATTAACAGAGTGACATTACTCTATAATCACCGAGATATGTGTATGTACATTGCTATTGAGTCGCCATACTGCATGTTAGACTCATACACATATTATTCATGTACATGCAATACTAATAAGTCGTACACAAGGATTAAGTGAGAGATGTGCAATCATATAAAGGTGAAACAACCATATAGTTCTAAACTAGTTGACCACAGTTGAACCCAGTTCCATTTGCTGTCGATGTTGTGAAGCACCCATAGCCTTATACTTCGCAAGTTGCATTACTATTTGATGAATAATCGGTGCACAAGGTAAAGTAATTACATGAGTTATTCACCCAAGCACAAGTGTTTTAATTAATGCAGTTCTGATAACTTTGAACAGCTGGACAGTTGAATTGCTAACATGTTGATGTGTTATTGATCCAAGTACAGTTTCCTCTTGAACAATCATTTAAGGTTGTGTATTGAGTACAGTTGCATGTTGTCAGATTTCTAATTTAAAGTGAAAGTGTTAGACTAAATAAACCGAGAATCAAGTATATCATAATTTGTTTAAAATTAATATCATAATAAAATGTTGATCAAAATGCCTAGCATAATCAAATCTTAGTATGATGTTGGCTGTTATCCAGAGCATGATAAGCACTTAGAGGAATTACTCTCCCAACGATACATCCCTCCTGTTGCAGATAAACAATTTGTTGAATTTAAGTAGTTTAAATTTTAAGCATCTTAGCATTATGTGCCAGTCCATTAGCATAGGGTGAATAATCTTGTGTCACTTGGTGAGGTGTAGGTGCATTGAGCTTAAGTGGACAGACTGCAAGTTCTTAAAACGCATCGGTTGTCTTGAACAGTGCAATACTTGTTTTACACACAGAATGAGAGGTCTACAGCTGTACAATTGAATGTTGGTAGCATATATGAGCTATTTGTCGCTTTCCATAAACAATCACCAGTCCCTCCGTTAGGCGGAGTAACACACATAGATGCTCCTTAAACTTCACAAGTAGCATTCGAATTTGGCTGATAGTTGGAACAATTGGTAAACTAGGAGCATTGATTATTTGTCCATGCACAAACATCCTATTCGATGCACTATTAATAAGATGTGACAGCACTGCAAATAAATGGAACACAGGCAGAATTGGTCCAGGTGCAATTTGAGCTTTAACAGTCAGTCTGGAATGAGTATTGTGAACAATTGCAACCTTAGCCTGACTAGATGTTCAATAAGGAGTGAACTTAAACGAATGCAATGATGATAAATATCATATTTTAATTATTGAATACTTAATCACTCTGAGTTGAGATTTAGGATGGTTTACTCACTATTTATAGAATTTTAAATTTAATTTACTAACAAACACTAAATTTAGATTATTGTTTAAATTTAATATGTCATTATATAATGAATCCAACTGTGATCTATTATTGAAGTGCCTTTTCTTGAGCAAATATCTCTGTTGGAGCAGATCCAGCTGTATCATTCATGGCCATACTCTTCATATAAACTGGATATTAGGGTTGAATGAATGTATCCAATGAGACACTCTTGACACTAACAATCTTCATGTTTAGTTTATCCAAAGCAACTTTAGCCTTATGTTAGGCATCAACTACTGCCAATTCCAATAGTTTATCCTTGTATTATGCTCTCTCGTTATCTTTGATATCGAAGTCTACATTAACGACACTAGTTACTCCAGCCTTAACAGCAGCATCGATTAAACTATTTATAGTATAATGAATACCTTCCTACGATTTATAGATTTTCTGTGGTTACTTCTAATTCATTATTTATCCTATATCCTTAGAATTTGATAACTTGTTAGTTTCCATTCCATTCATACTCGACATGGGGTTACAATGAAAATTAAGTAGTTGTTATTTTAATTGTAGTTCCCGACTATTGGAATCCAAGTAATGATCTATGATTTAAATAGTAAATATTACTTCTATGATGATTCTGTGATTTGTTAGGATTTAGATAGTACGACGCTAGCAGACTAATCTTTCAAGTCAATTCCTAGTCTTATTCTAGCAAGGGTAGGTTAAGCATTGATTGAGGCTGTTCCTCTAACATAAAACACGTCAGGTCTCTTAAATTATTATGCTTCACACTATTGTTATATTTATATATATACATCAGCGTTTTCAAACTAGGGATTAATAAATGATCCAAATGCCAATATGCTTAAGACAAAGATGAGAAGTATTTTGTACATATTATAAATAATAATAATTTTTTAAGTAAATCAGAATTAAATAGATTTGGTTCTTTTTAATTTAGGTTAATGATCAATTTGTTTTCCTGTTATTACTGCAGTATGATATCCACCACAGGATATTGATTGAGTTTCTTGATTCAATATCTTTTCTACCTTTAATCCACTTGTTTAGGCAAGTTCTCCATATTTATTAAGTCCCCATCCATATAGTCCCATTTCTGTTGAGTAGATGATATGGTTTTATGATCCACATAATTACTTAATATCTATCTTAGCAACCTCTCTCAACTATCTTTTATCACTAAAATCATTTCCGCATCCATAAAGAATGTTGTTTTTAACAAAATAAGAAAATAATGAAGACGCAAATATTTTCTGTGCATCTGTAAATATGATTGTTGGTTCCAATTAGCATTACGTCTCTATTACCAATTATCCATATTCGCCATTACCCCAACCCCACACATTTCCATTTATGTCTAATGCCAAATTATGGGATTCTCCTGATGCAATGTCTACTATGTTCTATAATTAGTGTTTAATTGGAGTAACCAGATACTCAATATGCTATCCTAATTAGCCAGCTTCTCCTCTGCCCCACTAATAAACAAATCCCTCACTAATCGCTGTATTGTGAAGACCTCCTGAGATTATTTTCTAGACAGGGCTATCTATTAATGTTTTTAAAGGAGTGTGAGAGTCTACTTATTGGGAATTTCCTATTAAGCCTCCATCTCCATGTCCCCAACAATAGACTTACCCATTCTCTTAGAGAAGACATGAATGGTCATATCCAGCACAAATTTAGATTATATTGTCAAAGTTTTATATTTTTTCTGGAGATTTAACATATTTTTAATTAAGGACTCCACATTTTCCATATTCATTACAACCCCAACAATATAAATCCTTAAATACACTAAGTGCTAATGTATGTTTATAGCCACATGCAATATCAGTGAAGGAAATTTGAATTTATAAAGTTTGAGGTATTTTGTAAACTTATTACAAAGGTTATGCTAATTGATATGCATCATTCAATCCCCAAACCAATATATCTGATTATTGATTAGTATTATTATTATTATTATTATTATTATTATTATTATTATAAATAAAATCTAGTTGCTCATCAATTAAGTCATTATATCGTTTTATGAGCCACTCCTTAATATTGTAACCTGTTTAGTTTTGCTTTTCAACAACATAACTAATAATATTATGTTTTATGGATGATCTATTATTTTAATCACCAAAGCATTTCTATGTAAAACTTATAAGTGTGTCATAATTATTAGTCTTTTCATATAATGAGGTTATAATTAAGTTTAATAATTGATGAGCTTTATTATTTGTTTCAATAGAGTAAGATTACTTATTTAATATCATCTATAGCAATTTATATCTATTCCTTTCATCTTCAGAGATGTTTTTCTAATTAATGATAGATACAATATTTGAGTCATCTTATATAAAGTACCTATAGTTGTAATTGTAATATATTAGTGGTAGATAAATTTCATATCCTTACTTTTATATTTAATCAATCAAACCCTAATGAGGGTCTTTTTGTCTCAATTACTAATATATGGTGTTGGTTTTTTCAATAAATTTGTAGTTGCTGATGAAATCATTGCTTAAGAAGTAATTTACATTTTCTGTCATTTTAATTAAGTATTCTCTTTTAACCTAGAGGCCAAATCTCTGTTAAAGACTTCTAACTAGTACGACGGGATGGGACAAAGCGAGCTAAATCACATCCATAACTATTTAAGAAGAACACAAATATGTCTGATCTTCCTTATTCAAATTAAAGTCATGTAAGCATGCTAATCTTTAATAATGGTTAACGCTAAATCCTTAAACTATATTCTTAATTAGTTCATCTATTGGTAATTAAATGTTCTCTATCAATTCTACAAAGAGATTGGATGCAACTTATGAGTTTTGCAATTATCTAAAGAACACCCACAAGTGTTTTTATTTCAGGCCTCTTCTTTTTGCATGAGTTCGTAATGAATTATAACTCAAAGGATTAAATCCTAATCTGAAATCCTAAAGTAATTAATTCAAGCTGTTCTCCTGATTAACATTAATTTGAATTATATAATCTCCCTTTAATTCATCATTGAAATGTTCATTCGAATAATAAGAATTTTCCAAATTATATAATTTCAACCCTCTCCATTAAACACAACCAGACAAATTCTTATCAAATTGAGATATCATTTATAAAGGCTATTATGCAGATGCTTAACACATAATAAATTATTTAGGTTACAATGTGATCTAATTTAATATATATTGTTTTCCATCACTTATGCAATCATATCCTTCATATTCAATTTCTTCTCCTACTATTTATGATTTTTCTATTTCGTAATTTTAATTCATTTTCCAATCAGGTAATTGAATTTATTGAGGTAAGATCATTCTTTACATTTATTTAAAAGCCGTCACTTGCTCTTTAATTTCATCAACTTATTGCTTAGCATAAACTTAAGTTAATTTAACATACTATTAGGAAAAGTTAGGTATTGATTCAGATTATGCCTGATTTTTTATACATGTTCCCATTATTATAAATTAATAATAAAATGAATGATGAAGAGAGAAAAGAGTACATAGATGATGTCCAGAAGGATATCACAAAGGTCTGCTTTAACTTATGCTTCAAATAAAAAGACCAATAATGCCTCTAAAGATGCTACTAAGATTATATGAAAACAATCAAATAAGTCCATCAGATTGTCCAAAAACTTGGATATGAGAATCATTCTGTCTATGCATACAAGGCATTTCCTAAATTAACACCAGAATTCGAATTATACTATACAAGGAGATGGGTTAGAATTCATAGATATACGCCATTTAATTTTGTTTATGATCATGTTTCATAAAAATTAGTTTGAAATATTATTAAATTTTATTTTTTTGATTTTTTTATTTTCAAATAATACCAATGTCCATCGATTCCAGCTTTTAACCACCCTCCCCCTCCTTGTCACCCACTTCATAGATACGCTGTTATCAATCATAAATCGAAAAAGCACATTCCATGATAGATTAACTTGAAATGATCATACATGAAAAATCAAAGAATAACGAGAATGTGAACACCCTCAATATGCCTTAAGTGAAATCGAACATACATGGAAAGAAGCTTTCATTGAATCTAGATTACTAATCTGGACCTCCATCTGTAAAAGCATTCATCACCCCAAGAGAATCTCAAGCGAGTACTAGAAACAGTGTTATTTAACGATCACCCCTTTTATTGCCATCCTACATTTAGGAACTTCAATAAAAACATCAGGAGCTTGTATATAGTACAAAAGAATTATCAGTTGGCAAAGAAAACAAAATTTAAGAAATACAAGACCTAATTTAGGAAGTCAAGGATGAACTGATCAAATGCAAAGAGATACAAAGGTTAGCTCATTATGAGAAGCACTCCACTACATAAAATATTTAAACTATTAGTAGGGAGATAGAAAATGCCAATAAAACGTTGGCAGAATCAAAGGAGTTTGGAAAGCAGCTAGAGAATATATTGCAGTAATTAGATGTGGAGAGAGAGCAGTAAGAATCTACCTTTCTTCAAAACTGCTAGCAAATCAAGAGGAGAAAAAGAGGCATATTTACTAGCGATAATAAACCAAATAAAAAATTAAAAGAGTAAATTCAAAATCTGAGAGCAGAAATATACTAATTGAAATCTCAAAAATAAGAGTATGAGGAATACTTTGAAAATCGTATTAGAATATTAGAGGAATAACTAAATATGAGGACATTAAACGTTGATGAACTGAATGCTTCGTTGAGTCCAAATTAAAAGGCAGTTAAAATTTGTAAAGGAAATGAAGTTTTGATGCAAGTAATTTATAATCTAATCATAGATTCGATTAAGCTAAATGATGTCGGATAAAAATAACTACTACAGCAGTGATCGAATAAAGACTGTTTCAGATTTCAAAATAAAGAAAGGATTAGATGAAGAAATCTCTGTCTAATCATTTCATAACTAAAAGCAAAACAGAAGTTGTGAGTCCTGTGTTATATTCTGATCATAAACTTTAACTTTATTATGAGTTTATCTAATAACAAAAAATATATAAAAATAAAAGTCATGAATTTTAACTAGAGGGTCGTTTATATTTCAAAAGTCTCTATTTTATATTTTCCTAAAACTTATATTTCTCGAGATTTCCTTTAAAATTTATTCTACTTGGTTATGAGATGATTCGTTTACAAAGGAACAAGTTTTCATCCAATATTGCTAATTGTTTTCTTTTATTAAAATTCATCAATGCTTTAGATCTACTTTTTATTAATTCAAGGTTTTCATCATTATTGAATTTGTTTTGCGATTTCGAATGTATTTGTGCCAAATTGAAGGCTATCTATCTATTCCTTTTATAGATATCTAGTAATTTGGAATCATTTTCAAAATGCTATTTATGTCTATTTATTTGAATATCCTATCTTAGTAAAGGGGTCTTGCTTCTTTTAATCCTTTATAGTTAGTTGACATGGTTCTCGTACTCCTTTTATGCCATATTAGATTGATAATTTTTATTCATATTTATATATGCAAGTGGTCCAAGAAAAATTATTTACAAATGTGAATCCTCTATGCTCACCTATTGAAGCCTTTGGAAATCTGTTCATGGTAGCATCAAATGGAGATATACTGAGTTTGAAAAATTAAGTGAAGAATGAATTTAGACTCGGTGGATAACCATCCAGCATTGCTTTAGAGAGAGATATGCAAACCATATATATTGCTGACATGGCACATCAAGCAATAATTATACGATAGATAGGCGATAACAAGAGTTCAGATAGTTTTGATGTACTAGTAAATGAATATGACGGATAACCGCTGTTGGGACCTAACTGTATCATCAATTCTTCTAACATGAGTAATAATATTTTCTATTTGTAGATTCAATTTATTTCAGTGATTCAGGACCATTCGGAGAATGTTCAATAGATAATCCTTAAGGATCTGTTTTTGTCGTCGATCTAGACACAAGATTCTAAGCCAGTTGGATTGGCCGTTAGATGTTTAGCACACCCCCAAGGTTTGGCTTTGAGCAATGATGAAAAAATATTATTTGTTGCTGAAACTTGTAAGAATAGAATACTCAGATTTGTACTATCAAATCAGGGAGTCTATTACTTTAGTGTTTATCATTAATTTTCAGGCAGGTATGGTCCCACAGCACTAACTATTTCGTAAACAGAGTTACTTTATGTTGCTAGATTTGAATTCTCATAAATTACTGATTTAGGAGTTATATCAGTCCTCAATAATTAAGGAAATCTGGTGGAGAACATATTAATGCCTGGATGTCCAGAGATAACAGGATTGTGTTTTAGTCAACTTAAACCAACAATATTATATTTGACAGAAAATACAAATGGAAACAAATTAATTAGAGTTAATATACCATTAGAAGAAAAGGAGGATGATAAAAAGAAGAAAGAAAAAGAGAATTACAAGATTAAATGATATAATTATTAAATTTTATAATTTATTTTACGTAGTTTAGTGAATATTAAAAAAGAATATTATATAGAAACATGTAAAGTTAAAAATATAGAACTATGCTCTTATTTGTTTCTAATATATTATAAAGAGATAATCTTCAATAATATTCAAATTATAAGGACACTTAAAAATGCTCCTAATATCATTTTTGATAAACATAAAAAGTTTCTGCTTGATGTGAAAGATGAGATTGATGAGTTTTATGATTTTGATGAACAATATACACAAAGCGCTTGATGCTGGATTCCATGTATACATTCCCATGGTCATGAAATAGCAGGTGGAGGCGGTCAAACTTGACAAATTTGTTGATTCGGCACAAACGGTTCCTGACCAAGAGCAAATCTTGATTTTAGTTAAGTCAGATGAATATGCGTATGTGCAAGTAGTGGAGTTGGTGTAATCTGAGCATAACACTGTTCTGCATGTAGTTCCAGAGTAGAAACATATGCCTGAAAGAGCATTACAAGTTGAAGCTGATGATGAAAATGATGAGCAGGTGAGGGTTCCTGTTGAAGTTGTTGTTCTATCCTAGCATGCGGTTCCACTTGAGGCTGTGCTGCATCCACTTCCGTATTCAGAGCATGAGACATTAACATTTGATGAGTAGTCTGAGCACTTTGTGAATGTAGAGCATGTGTTATTGACCCAAGCGCAAGGAATTGCAAAGTTGCATCCTGACTAGGTGGTGATTGATGAACAATTGACGTTCATACATGCACTGTTACATCATGGTTTATATAAATAGAGTATAATTTTTTTGTATTCTGAATATTCATATAAATAAAATTCTATTAGAAATTTTTTAAAAATAACACTCTTGCATCTGATTAGGTTAAGCATTTTTAAACCAGCCTCACCGATTTAAGGACGGATTAAACAATATACTTGATAATTTTTTAATATTATATAGTTCCTCGCTAAAAGGATTAATTTATTGTAAATGTAATGAAGTCTGGGTTCTAAATAGTCCCTTCTGAAAGGAGTACTTAAACACTATTTAATTTAGATATTACTAAGAAAAGTAAACTAAATGAGAAGAAAACAAAGTATCTAGGACATTTTAATAAAAATAGTTTAATTTACACCTTCTAAAGGAATAACCTTCTATAAAAATCAAATTATGAGAACACTTAACAATCCTGCCAATAGCTTGTAGGAGTACGATGAGCTTTAGACATTTGTACTTGATGTGGAAAATGCATTTGATGAACATTAGACACATGCATTTGTTGAGGGATTCCATGAATAAGTTTACATTGTCATATAATAGCAGGTGGTGGAATTCAAAGTAGACGTATTTGATTCAACACATTCTGTTCCTGACCAAGAACAAACTTTAAATCTATTTAAGCCTAATGAATGGGCATTTTGGCAAGAAGTGGAATTTGTGTGATCTGAGCATTAAAAATCTCGACAAGTAGTTCCAGAGTATATACAAACACCCAATAGGCCATTGCAGGATAATGGCGAAGATGAAAACTATCAGCAGGTTCCATTGAATGATTAAGGTGTTATTCTATCTTAGCATTATGTTGAGTTATTTGAGCTGATGCAACCATCACCATATTCAAAGCAAGTGACATTAGTGTTTGAAGAGTAGTCAGAGCACTTTGTGAATGTTGAGCAAGTGTTGTTCACCCAGGCACAAGATTTTGGCCAATTGCATTCTATCTAGGTGGTTATTGATGAACAATTAACATTCAGGCAACCATTACTCCATTAGCAATTTGGATTTCCAACGCAATCAACTTATTACTAAAGTTGTCCGCAAGAGCAACTATCACTTAAAGATATTTCATATGCATATGACACTGCAACAGCAACAGTGATGAAAAATTTCATGATATATTCAAATAGAAATAATTTTATTGGATTATGAATACACATATATTTTACAATAAAATTACTTTCAAGATCTTTAGTCTGTCTGGGTCAAATATAGACTTGTCAACTTAACATATAGATAGAGCTAATAGTTAAAAACAAATTTAAGTCCTTCCTTCAACAGATGTTGGCTAATCGAAGATCAATTAATCAATAGTTAAATTGTCAAACTCAAATTTCGCTTCGCTTGATTATGCTGTTTAGTATGGCAAAGGAGCCAGAAGCCATTTAAAGATTACTGTTCTAAGTACAGTTAAATGAGAATAACCTCTCCATCGAGGCAATATATAAATCAATGAAGTCGAGCCCATATCTATAACAAGCTGCATCTACGAACCTAAAAGGGATAAATTATATTTAATTTAATTTCGATATTGTTAGGAGTCGGAGATAGAATTAAATAAGAAGAATAAAAGGAACATTGTATCTAGAAATAGAAAGAGAAAACTTTTTGTTTATATCTAATAAAGGGATAACATTCAATAATATTCAAATTAAGAGAACACTTAACAATCCTGCCAATAACATGAAGGAGTTTGATGAACATTAGACACATGAGCTTGATCCAGCGTTCCATGTGTACATTCCCATTGTCATTGAGTAGCATGTGGAGGCAGTCAAACCAGACAAACTTGTTGATTCAGCACAAGCAGTTCCTGACCAAGAGCAAATCTTGAGTTTAGTCAAGTCAGATGAATAGGCATATGTGCAAGTAGTGGAGTTGGTGTAATCTGAGCATAACAAGGTTCTGCAAGTAGTTCCTGAGTAGAAGCATATGCCTGATAGAGCATTACAAGTTGAAGCTGATGATGAAAATGATGAGCAGGTAAGTGTTCCTGATGATGTTGTTGTTCTGTCCTAGCATGCGGTTCCGCTTGAGGCTTGGCTGCATCCACTGCCATATTCAGAGCATGAGACATTAACGTTTGATGAGTAATCAGAGCACTTTGTGAATGTACCACATGTGTTGTTAACCCAAGCGCAAGGACTAGCGAAATTGCATCCTGACTATGTGGTGATTGATGAACAGTTAACGTTCATGCAAGCACTGTTGCTCCATTAGCATTTTGAATTGCTATTGCAATCGTTTTAATAGTTAAGGGAACTGCAGGCACAGGATCCTCCTAATGAGATGTCATATGCATATGTAACTGCAACAGCTATGGCAATGAAAAATTTCATGATTTATTTAAATAGTGAATAATGAAATTTGATTGGCTTATGAATACGCATGCGTTGGATCAAATTTTATAATACAATAACAATTATCTTTAATTTCTAATCGTGATTCAAATACGCATGATTTTAATTGTTTCACAATTTTTTTTTTAATAAAATCATCCAACAGAGTGGGCTTAGCACTTTATATAAGGAATTACATAAAAAAAACAACATTTTTATCTTTATCATTTAAATATTTGGCCTTTATGCATAGAATGAAGAATTGTAATATTTTATGCCTTTTCTTTTATTCGAGTTTGTGATTTGTATTATCAACATCTTGATGATTATTCTGTAAGCATTTCTCTCACAAATTCTTTTGTTGTTTAGTAGAAGACATTTGTTCTAGAAAAAGTTTGTTGGAAAAAACTTCACAATAAAGAAGATTTAAGATGCTTGAAAATTTGATTTGCCTAAGCAATGATTTTAAAAAAATAATGGCTTTGTTTGAAATAAGACCAAATTGTTTACGTTTCAGTTACACTTTTGCAGATTATCACTATTATTTTATTTTTTATTAAAACTGAGGAATTCTGATAAATATGTGAGATAAACTAATCTACCATTGCTTTTTCCGCACTGTTATTAAACAATTATTATAATTACAAAAATATATAATTTCAAAGTTTTACAGTTGACATAAGGGAAAATATTATGTCTAAGGCTGAATCTTTGCATTTATTTGCTATTAGTCAATCCTAAAGGACAATCAAAATAGCTCTATTTTTGGTCATAAGAATATAATTTGTTCCTTCAACATACCAGTTGAATGATATTCCAGAATAAATTTCATTCTTTTACATATTCGAATTATTGATAATTGTTGGATTCTACAATAGTTGATTGTCATATTACTTTTTGTTTCATTTGTCATTAGTTCAACATCTTTATTGAGAACAAGCCACCCTGTCCTTGCGTTATTTGTCATTAAAAAAATAAATTATATTTTGTAAACACTTTCAATTTTACTTTTAACAGTTTCTGAAAGAGTATTTATCAAATCTCAGGCATCATTCGGGTTGGTTTTAAAAATGAAACCTCTCCCTTAGTTAAGGAAAAATCTCATTTATTTCCCAATCCTAAACTCTCATCAGAATACAATTAATGAGTCCGAACTTGATAATTCCTAAATTATGAGAAACGGAAATCAGATAATAAATTGTAGTAATGATAGCTTGACAGATAATAGAAGGTTAGAAGCAGTGAGTAATTAAAAATATATATGTAAATTAGTAAACAAAAGGGAAGAAAACAATCGCAATCCTAAGATATGTTTCATTTTAGAAAAGGATAAATTATTTATTTATATCTTATAAAGGGATAACATTCAATTTATTCAAATTAAAAGAACACTTAACAATCCTGCTAAAAGCATGTAAGAATTTGATGAGCATTAGACACAAGTACTTGATGCGGCGTTCCATGTGTACATTCCCATGGTCATGGAGTAGCAGGTGGTTGCGTTCAATCCAGACAAGCTTGATGATTCAGCACAGGCAGTTCCTGACCAACCGCAAACTTTGAGTTTTGTAAAGTCAGTGGAATAGGTGTATGTGCATGAAGTTGAGTCTGTGTAATCCGAGCACAACATATTTCTGCAGGTGGTTCCAGAGTAAGTGCATATTCCTGTAAGGGCATTGCAGAGTGATGATGAAGATGAAAATGATGAGCAAGTTACGGTTCCTGAACCAGATGATGTTCTATCTTGGCATGCTGTTCCACTAGAGGATTGACTGCATCCAGTACCATATTCAGAGCATGACACATTGGCGTTTGAAGAGTAGTCAGAGCACTTAGTGAATGCACCACATGTGTTGTTAACCCAGGCGCAAGGACTAGCAAAGTTGCATCCTGATTAAGTGGTAATTGATGAGCAGTTGACGTTGGCACAAGCACTGTTACTATATTAGCATTTTGGGTTGCTATTGCAATCAGATTGATAGGAAAGTGAACTGCAAGCACAGGTTCCTCCTATTGAGATGTCATAAGCGTAAGATACTGCAACAGCTATGGCAATGAAAAATTTCATGAGTTATTTAAATATTGAATAATGAAATTTGATTGGCTTATGAATACACATGCGTTGGATCAAATTTAATAAAAAAAAAAAATTATCCCGAATTCCAAATGACGATTCAAATACACATCACCTTAATTGATTTACAATTTTTTTTTTAATTATTCGGTTAATGAGGGACCTTAACAGAGTAGATGAAAAAAAAATTACTCACTTTATGTGAAATATCTATTTTTATTCCTTCAATATTTAACCTATGTGCACGTAATAATACACGACATTTCTTAGCGTTTTCTTTAATTTCGTTTTCAAGTCCTAAAAGTTCATCATATTGATTAGGATAACATGAGCAACTTTTTTGTGAATTTTCTTGTAGTTGCTAAGCACTCTATTTTGTTTTAGAAGAGTTGCCAAAAATTTTTTCTTACTTAAGCTTGCTTCTAAATAAGATTTTTAGAGTATTGTTAAGACAAGAAGATGCAACAAAATGGAAATACCTTAAAAGAAACTAAATTATGGACTTTTCAGTTACACTTTATAGATAGTCACCAATAATTTTTTTTAATTATTTTCCTGATGAATTCTGAAAAAGTTTTGGAATAATATATAATATATGAGCTAAGGTTTAAAGCTATAGTCTTGATATATTGATAAATATAAATATATATAAATAGATAATTTCAAATGCAAACAACAGATAATATACTTGCAATCAAAAGTGAAAATGAGGAAGAGCAAAACTTGCATAGACCTTCATCTTAGTTCCAAGTAGCTCTTCTGTTAGTAAGGGATATGCAATTCTCCTAGTTTAATATTTCTAATGATGAGGCTTAGCTACAACTTTCAGATTCTGTCCATTCACAAATCTTAATTACTTAATAGTTATCGGAATACACTCTCGTGCATGTTTCATTTGTGGTATAATCTGAACAATCAAGAATTCTGCATACTCTTCCAGTCCAAAAACATCCTATTCCTGTTTCAATACACGTTTCATTATTTCTATAAGTTGAACATTTTCCTATCGTTGTAGTGGGTGATATCTTATCAATACAAGCATATGCCTATGTCTCTTCATTTTAGTCATCAGATGTGCCACAACCTGTTCCTTGAGTATCGCATGGAGCATCTTGTGTGGAATAATCAGAACATTTAGTAAACGTCTTGCAAGAATTATCAGTCCATGCACATAAATTAGCAGTTGTACATGTATCTTAAGAATCAATTTCTGAGCAATCCCACGTTGAGCATGCCGACTCATTCCAATTGCATATAGACTTTAACTACTAACAATCATCTTCAAAAGTTATATCAGAACACGAACATTTGCTTTGTGATACACTTATCTCAAATGAATTGGCCATAACTAAAACGAATAAAGTAAACAGATAGTTCATTATTATTTTATATAATTTTATGATCTTGAATTGGGAATTTTTATGCTTAGATGTATTTTTATTTTATGATCGGGGTGATAATAAAAGGAGTACACAGAAGGGATTGTCGGAATAACTTTTAGTATTTCTATCCTATATCCTTTGGTGCATGTGTCTGAGCTCTTTAAACTGACTTTGTTTGATGTATTTTTATAGTGTGGTCTTGTATATTTGACAATCACTGTGTCTCGTGTTCATTATCATAGAAATAACTATGAATTAATCCTAAATTTGTAATAAATTATATAAAATATATTTTTTGTAAAGAAAACATAAAAATCTTATTTTTAATAATAATAATAAATCACAATAATAAGGCACTTAATAAGCTTATTAACAATAGGAATGAATGGGAGCATTATGAGCAAACGCTAGTTGCTGAGTTCCATGAGGCTCTTCCACCAGTGTAGGAGAAGCAAGTTGATGCAGTCAATCCTGATAATGATGAGGCTTCAGCACATGCTGTTGACCAAGCACAAATTTTTGCTGTCTTCATATCGTCACTGCTTGTTCTTGTGCACATTGCGCTTGTAGTCATGTCGGAGCAGGCGGTCACTCTACAAGCAGTACCTGTCCAAACACAATTAGACCCAGTTCCTAAACATGTTGCGTTTGTTGTGTAAGTTGAGCAAGCTGCCAAGGTTGTTGTGGTTCCTGATGAAACGTAGTCTGTGCATGCTGAAGTTGTATTGGCTGTATTGGTGTAATTGCATCCAGATCCTTACTCGTAGCAAGTGGCATTTGAGCTTGCCCAGTATAGTCAGAGCATTTGGTGAATGTAGCGCAGGTGCTGTTAACCCAGGCACATGGTGATGCTTAGACACAGCCAGAATATGTTGTTAATGATGCGCAGTTAGTTGTTTAGCAAGCACTTCCTGTCCATTGACAAGTACTCAATGATGTGCAATCATTTTGATAGTTGATATTTGAACATGAACATCTGCTGGCTGATACACTGATATCATAAGCATAAGTCAAAGCTACTGAGGCAAGGGCGATTAAAAATTTCATTTATTATTTAAAATTAATTATCTGCATTATGATTGGGTTTATGAAGGAGCATGCGTTGGATCAAAAATAAAAAATTGTCTTAAAATTTTAATTAATTAAAAAAATAATATCTTCTATTCAAAACCAGAAACCTTAATTTTATTTACATTCTTTTATTTTCGAACAAAATAACTTCCCACCACCAAAAAAATATTACTCCTTTCTGGGAAAGTCATCCTAATCCTAGTAGGAGAGAGTTCGTTCAAATTATTTAAAAAAATAAACTTTTTCATTTTTTTTATTTTGCAAATTCTTTTAGGGTTTCTTAGTAAAGCTAAATGATCAGCCCTTTCGAGTGGTTAGATTATTTGTATAACAATTTGTTTGTCTTACTAGTAGAATACTAAAGCAAGAAAAATAAATATAAAATATATTCGATGGTTTGGCTTTAAGCAGCATGTTAACATTCCATTTCATGACTAAAGATCTGTAATCATAGCTGGAACTATCTAATAGCAAATTAAAAATTATAAGTTTCATTTTATACTAATTTTTTTATTAGTGTATTCATAAATTTACAAATTTAATCTAATACGTCCATAAATATAATTTAATCCACTTACCAAGGAACTTTCAATTATACTCTTTTCAGAATATTAGTAGTATAACACTATATTACTATATTTTTCATTTGGTTTACCAAAATATTATTATGAAGGAATTAACTATTTTATAAATATTATATACTAAGATCCTTATATATTAATATATGATCATATCAATAAAATGCTCAGAAGGCTGAAAATCAAATAACTAAAGGCGCAGGATATACATTTGTTTGCATCAGAATTCCAAGTATACATCATCTTGCTATATTGATTGCAGGTGGTTGAGTTTAGGTTCACAGAGGATGATTCCTTGCAACTCGAGGTCCACTCACATGTTTTTATAACGCTCTAATTTGTTGATTGTGCTATGAAACAAGTTGAGTTGGTGGTATAATCAGAACATGTAGTAGTTCTGCATTATGTTCCATCCCATGTGCACATCTATCTTTCCGAACAGCTACTATTTGTTGTGTACTCAGAACACGGTGCAGCCCCAGTGGAGTTTGAGATAATTTCTATGCAATTTGATCCAATCGCTGCTTAGGCACATCCACCTCCTTGAATGGCACAAGAAGAATTCGAAGTTACTGAATAATCTGAACATTTCGTAAAATCAGAGCACGAGTTGTTAACCCAAGCACAGTTATTGGCAGTCACGCAAGTATTGTAGGATAGTATAGTTGTGCAGTTGTAATCAACACATGCATTTCCTTGCCAATTACAGTAATTTTTCATCAACAAGCAATCTGGCTGATATGTGATACTATAGCAAGAGCATATAGGTCCTAAGGTTATATCATATGAATAAGTATTTTATAGAAATGATAGAACAATTATTAACAACATTATATAAATTATTTTATATATATTTTTTTCTAGAATTTTTATTTTCACTTGCTCAATTATTCACATGCCTCATAAAATACATTAGAAGACAAAAAGGGAATGAAATATATTTGGGTAATATGCAATTATTAATAATCAGATGAATAAAGCACTTAACAAACCAGCAATTAAAATGATCGAGTTCGCGGAACAAGATGTGCAGGTGTTTGTAGCTGAGTTCCAATAATACATGTTTCCAGTGTATGCAAAGCAAGTTGTTGAATTCAAATTCAATGAGGTGGCCTCTGTGCAAGCGGTTCCCCAAGCGCAAATTTTGATTGTCTTATAGTCAGCAGAGGATGTAATCGTGCATGTTGACGATGATGTAAAATCAGAGCAAGCTGTGATCCTACAAGTTGAGTTACTCCAAGTGCACAATCCAGCACTCATACAAGTGGTATTAGTAGTGTAGGTTGTGCATGCAGCCATACTAGTGGATGTCGTATCCATACAGTTGAATCCACTTGTTGTAGAGTTTGCAGTAGTTGATGTGTTACATCCTCCTCCTTACACAGAGCATGTGGCATTTGTGGTAGATGAATAGTCTGAGCACTTTGTGAATGTTTGGCAAGTGTTATTGACCCAAGCACATGTGTCAGCTGCAGCACAGGTACTGTAGGAGGTTACTGCTGTGCAATTAATGTTTGCACATGCACTTCCTGACCAAGTGCACATCTCGTTCATGGCATTGCAGTCATTTTGAAAGTTGAGCTTGCTGCAAGTGCAAGCAGTTCCTGAACTTGAAATGTCAAATGCTTAAACATAGAGAAAAGAGGCGAGGGCGATTAAAAATTTCATAGGTATTTAAAATTATTTTCTCAAGTTTTGATTGGCTTTTATAGGGACATGCGTTGGATCAAATTTTATAATTGCCATACAATTTTAATTATTATAATCAAAATTAAATCTTGTTTTCAAATACTCATATAAATATTATCAAATTTTTCTTTTATTTTTATAAAAATAAATGGTTAGAGGACTTAATGTATCAGTGTCCTTTCTATATTCTCTTTATTGTAGAAAACTGAGTTTTTATATATCAGATAACTATAATATATATTAGATACATACACATAACATAATTTCTTAACGATTTTCTAACAAACTAAAATTTCTTAAAGTACAATTACTGGTAATCAAGAGTCTAAAAACTTAAAGTCCCTTCTGGATGAGCAAGCGTTGAAATACATAATATCGTTATGCTGTTAAAAATAAAAATGTTAGTCTTATCATTCTGACATCCCCAGTAGTTGACTTAATTCGAAAGTTTAAAGTCAAATACATATTTAATAGGTGCTTTCAAACAATTACAGTATGTGGTTAGTAAGATTAAAAAACAAAAAGTTATACTTTATCTTAATGAGTCACCAACATAAAAAATGATAAAAATCATCAACATCACTGCCATCAATTAAGAGAATAACATTTCACATCAAACTATCATCATTACTATTATTTCATATTATATATTTCAATGAGATAAAAGCATTAAGAATCATAAATTTCATTACCAACACTTCCCAAGATATCTGAAACTATTAACTCGAAAAGGATCCACTCGAAACTACAAATTAAACAATTACTCCCTGCTAGATATCCTAAATTTGATTTGAGACCATCAAAACCATAATAAAAATTAGGTCCAATCAGAATAGATCCTCGAATCACTCTCACCTTCACACAATTCAGGAGTATCTCAATGGTATTAAGCATAGTTAAATTGAGAATTAAAATGAATTTCTCTTTTAGAAGCATCAAGTACAAAGATTAGAGAAAAAAATACATGAAGTCAAACAAATGAGGCATCAACAATATCTGAATGAGAAGGCAAAGATAGAATACTTAAATGAAGACACCGAGGAGGATGAAATTGAAGAGGTAAAGACAGAAGAGAGAGGTAACAACTATCTTAAATTAATTTGACTTTATTTTTATAATCAAAATAACATCAAAGCAATTATTCCTAATAATCTACTATACATGGATGAGCATGCGACACATTTATTACTTGTTGCGCTCCAAGCATACATAGCCATCGACTACTGATAACATGTGGTTGAATTCAAAGTCAAAGTTGGTGCTTCGATACAAGCAGTTGAATTCCATGTGCAGATTATATCTTGAGTGACATCTGCAGACCAAACCATCCTACAATTAGCTTCATTGAAATCCCCACAAACCAAAGGCCTACATGTTGAATTTTGATATGCGCAAAGTCCTCCAGATGTCAAACAATTAGTTGAATTTAAGTTTGCGCATTAGGGTAAACTCATCTATCCACAATTATAACCAGTTGTCCCATTCATGACTCCTGTTGTGCTACAACCTAAGCCAAATGTTGAACATGAAGTATTGGATGTTGATGAATAATCCGAACACTTTGTAAATTGTTAGCAAGTGTTATTAACCCAAGCACAATTGCCTGCTGTGGCACATGACAGCCAAGTTGAAGCTGCTGTACAATTGAAGTTTGTGCAGGCCCCATTCACCCAGCTACAATAAACAGCAGTATTGCAATCTAATTGGGTAGAGAGCTACGAACATGTACATTATGCCCCAATAGTAATGTTATATGCAAATGAGCAAGCAAAGGATATAAATGCAATAAAAAGTTTCATATGAATTTAAAATTATTCTAAATCTAAATAATTTTCACAATATGAATTACTTGCGTTGGATCAAATTTTAATCAAACTCATCCAATTTTAATCCCACATGAATCACACCTTGGTGGACTTTCAAAATCTTACAAACTGAGTTCTACTCTATCAAAACAAGGTGGCTAAATGCATAAATTCATGAAAACAGGAAGAAAATTCAGAAGAACTTATTAAAAAGTAAATGAATTTTAACAGAAAATCCAGAAATCTGAGAATTTCTTAAAACTTATAAATTATGTGTTTTTTTATTTTATATTTAAACTTATAATCAGTGAATTCACATAAATTATTAGTTGATAATTATGTTTTTAATGAATCTTCAGCTATTATAATGATAAGGCAGCTTAATCCTGTATATTTAAGATTCCTATTATGTTTTTATGGAAATAAACCTTTGTTGCATTCATAGTATTGATTCCCAACGATTAACTGAATTCAATTTCATACCTAATATTAAATATTTTTATTATTTTTATTTTCATATAATTTTATGCATAAAATTAAAGCAGCAGCCATACAAATTTAATTTGCCTAGAGCATAGTTGAAATATTTGACGAAGAATATAAAGAGAAAACAGATGATTATGAGCATTTTCTATAAGAATGCCAAACTAAGCAAATTAAATTCATGGATGATTCATTTCCTCCTCAACCTTAATCATTATCCAGATATTTCAAGAATTAGAAGAAAAATAGTTGGAAGTAATTTATATGGAAGAGAGCATAAGATATATTCCCAAATGGCCTTTAAATATTTTAGGGTAAGATAGAACCAGGAGACATCAAATAAGGAAAATTAGGAGATTGTTATTTTTTGAGTGCTCTAAGTGTATTAGCAGAAAATGAGAATCTAGTTAAGAGATTATTTCATACCCCAGATCTAAATTAGAATGGAATATATTGTGTATGGTTAAATGTTCATGGTGAATGGAGCAGCATTGTATTGGATGACCATTTTCCTTGCTTGAAAGATGGCACTCCAGCATTCAGTAGGTACTACTATAAAATTATTAATCAGAGCCAATGGTCCTGAATTATGGGTATTACTTTTAGAGAAGGCATATGCAAAAGTTTATGGATCCTTTGAGAATATAGAGGGTGGAAATCCTGCAGTAGCATTAAGAGATTTAACAGGGGCTCCTTATGAGAATTAAGATGATGGTAATGCCTAAGAATTATGGGATTACTGCTATAGTAATTACAAGAAGGGATATTTGCTAACCACTTATACTAAAAATACTGCTGAAACCGAAGAGGAAAATTAATTGGGAATCTTATCGGGGCATGCATATGCAATATTATAAATGGAGATAGTGAAAGACAATACTGGAGTTGAATGTAATATCCTAAAAATCAGAAATGTATAATTCTCTAACATCATAGCCCTGGGGTAAGGTGGAATGGAAGGGAGAGTGGTCTGATTCAAGCACTAAATGGACTAACCCAGTTAAACAATTTGTATAATTAGAAAATAAAGATGATGGCATATTTTGGATTTCAAAGGAAGATTTTAGAAAATATTTCGAAGGGGTTGGTGTTAGTAAGATCGATAATAAATACTTGTATAATAGTATTTAATGTGATTTAGTCTAGTTTGGGCCACTACATACATCAATAATAAATATCGATATTCATGGTTCAACTCATGTTTATTTTTCATTGAATTAAATTGATGACAGGTATTTTTAAATATTAATAAGATATTATTAGGACAGGATAGAGGATTATTAATATGCTTATTCAAGAATAATATTAATATAGATGGTATCTGAGACAGAATTAAAATACATATGTGGTGAGTTTAAATAGGATAGGAACATTGTTATTGAAGCCAAACTGGAAAAGGGGAGATATTTTATCTTAGCAGATCTTCAATTTTTGTAACAAGGGGCTGAAAAATTTGCTACTCTTAGTTCTTATGCATCAAACAGGATAGGAATGAAAAGAACTGAAATGTTAGACTATCAACAATTGCTTAAATTTGCTTTATTGGATAACATAAATTAGAATATAGGAAAAAACAAATATAGAGAAGTTTCTTACATGCAATAACATAAAATAGATATAACAAAAAGAGTTGGAATCATAGATGGTCTATTATTCTTTTATTATTTAAATAACAGCAGATTCTTTCTAAGAGAAGTTGAAGTTCTCAGTACTATGGAAGGTTACCAACCATTACCTCCTCTAAGCCATTTGGATAAATTTGAAGTTTAAGTTAGTCCAGAGAAATAATGCATTCTGTTATTCACCCAATCAAAAAGTTCAACAGGAAGGCTAGCTTATGCTTATTAGTCATAATCTGCTTTTAAACCGTAGAAGGATCCTGAATTACCAATTTATGATATGGAAGAATTGAATATCACTGACCTTAAATTAATGGGAAGGCATAAGTTAAATTAGACTCAGTATCATTATTAGAAGAAAGAAATATTTACAAAGGAGGAAATTATTGAAGTTTTGGAAATTGAGAAGAAAATCACTTTATTCTTTGATGATTGTTTGAGAGGTATTAGATAATAAAATATAGAAATATGGGCTCTATTTATTATAATAGTATTAGGAATATAATTGATTCTTGATTTATTGATTCTTTTAGAAAGAATTGATTATTTACAGGTATTTGTTAATTTCATATTAGATCACTTGTAATTTAATGTTACTTTTATTTCTGAAAACTGAAATATAGGAAAAGAAACATTATAGGTTGCTGGCTTATGCGTAATTGATTATAATGCTATTTTCGTTTGGTGATTTTATTGCCTTGGAATAGATGTGTCTACATTCACAAAAATACTGATAGGAATTAATTTAATCACACAATTTTTGTTGTATGTAGTTTGCATAAAATGTATAATCCACTTTAATAACATTACAGCATTTATATATAACGATTTTAAAAGAATGTACCTATTTAAATTACTTTAAGATTGTAAACAATTTTTAGATAATGATTATCATTCTAATTTTATTAACTCATTATATAATTTATTCGCATTCCATCTTTTTGTTGGGTTCTTTTCTAAACATCCTGTTAAAATTCTTTTTAATCCCAAAGATCGATTAGTAGATTCCCCAGAACATTTTTTTAAGAGTTTTTACAGTAGAACCCCACAGGCATATATATCGGCAGACATAGGAGAGTAAGGTAGCTTAAATCTATAAATAGAAATTACCTTCTCTTTCAGTTCTGGAGACATATATTCCGGTGTTCCACAAGGAATACTTAATTATCTATCAGTCTAAATAGCGAAACCAAAATCTATTAAAACTATTTATTAACCATAGAGTATATTTTCTAACTTTATGTCTCTATGGCTAATATATTGGGAGTGCAAATATAATACAGCAGAAATTAACTATTTGAATATTATTTTTATTTGTTGTTCTGTTAGAACTCTATCTTTAATGAAATCTGATAATGACATAGATGAAACATATTCCATCACGATATAAATATGTTTATCATTTTCAAAGTAATCCTTTATTTATATAATATTTCTATGATTTATTATTTTTAGGAGCTAAACTTCTTTGTTTATATTATCCAATAGAGTTTAATCCAATTTCGACTTATTGTAAATTTTAACTGCATATCTTTAATTTTTATCAACGTGTCTGCATATTCTTACTTATGCAAATTACCCTTGTCCAATTACATTCTCGAATCTGTAATTTTAATTTTGATTTTAATTTTAATTCTCATCTGCCTCTACCAATGATTAGTTATGTTTATTTGGCTTATTGCTAATTTATTTTGCCTATTTAACATATTGACTTAGGCTAACACGATGAGTAAATGACTACTATAATTTTTAGTTCATATTCCTTAACAGTTAATTTTATGTATAAATTTTATAATCATTATTTGTTTGAGGAGAGTTTGATGCGAGTTTTTACAAAAAGAAATATAAGTAGTCATTATTATCAACTAAGCTCCAATTTTTTAATTTTTATGTTATTTATAATTTTCAAATAGTTGGCTGCAACTATCCTTGTGGTACTGGTTCTCTTTGCACATCTCCACTCCAAGAAACAACTCTTTATGTTGCCTTCATACCATTGAATTCAGATCTATTGGATAATTTATAATTATACTTTGGTCCAACAGTATAGCTGCCCATTCCACTCATACATAGCCAATCACCAACTTAGAGATCGTTAGGCATTTTCATATTGTTAGCAATTATGTCTCTTCCATCACAAGTCATTCCAAATAATGATGTCCATTCTTGTTAGCCTATGGTATCTCGTGAAACATCATAAAATTGATCCTTTTGGTTTTCAAATGAGATTCCATCCATAAGAATACAATTGAAGGAATGATATAATGAATCGTTAACATGGTAGCATATTTTACCTTGTTTGAGTCTCTTAGTCATGACTCTGAATAATAAATAACAGGAATTGGAACTAAAGTGTCTACCTGGTTCTGCAATCATTCTATATCCCAATGGGTCATTTTCAGTAGTTTTCAATGCCTTAATAGCATTTTGATGAATTTCCCCTGATGGAAACCCACCTCCTACATCTAAGAGTTCCATAGGATGTCCATACAATCTGCCGATCTTAATGCATTCTCTTGCGAGATCAACAGCCTTCCCAAATGAGTCAGAGCCTTGTTAGGCACTTCCACAATGGAAATGAATTCCATGTATCTTAATACCCATATCAGAAATCTATTTAAACCTTCGTTTTGCAGCAGCTACGTTCTCAATGTCGTCACCGAATTTTCCTGAAAATAAAGTTGCCATCGACTCTGGATTCTCCTCGGGTATTGATAGCCTCCATAAAATCTTTAATTCTGGTGCAAGACGGTTTATTTTTACAAGTTCCTCTATTGTATCTGCAGTCGTGTATCGGATTCCCCTTTTGCTAGCGAACTCGATATCTCTCTCGTTCTTCACAGAATTGGAATAGATGATATTCTAAGGCGAAATTCCATGTTTGAGGGCAAGTGAGATTTCCTATTTTTTTGAGAAAAAAAATATAGAATTTTTTGAAATACTCCTTTGGATGCACAATCTAATGAAGGATATGGGCCACTTGCGATATCTCTCAACAATGGTTCAATCGGGTTGCTCTTAATTGCATAGTACGGTGTGATCCAGGGCAAGGTTTATTACCACATAGAGACCTTTCTTTTCAATTCATTCGAATTGTAAACTAAGAAAGATGATCCCATCGGGTCCTCTTTGACAAATCTCAGAAATTCGGACTGTTGAGCCTTTGTCAGCTATCGAGTGTCGATTCCTATATATAGAACAAAAAAATACAAACCTTTCATGAAATAGAGCTTGAAGCCAAATCTGGGGATGGTGTTGTTAAGGGGGGCAAAACAAGCTTTGAAGCTAACTTTATTCAGTGTTTTTTTTAATTACGCAAATTATGAAATGATTTAAATATACGTCTCATTTTCTATAATTAGTATTCTTATACCACATACATATTATATATGACATAATAATCAATTAAGCTTCTATTTCTCCTTTGCAGGCTACTTGGCGATGTATCTGGCATAAGAATCAATCTGGTTCTTAAATTACTCGAAACTAAATAGCATCTAAACCCTCTATTTGCCCTGCTCTCCTAACTATCGCGCCAACTTTTAATTATTAAATAGTAATTGCATTTTTTCGCTCCATATTGTTGAATCAGTTGCACACAAATACCCAGTTATTTAGTCTTGAACACTCTCCTTGTGGGATAAATTAAAGAATTACCTTAGGACCTCCAGAATTGCAAGCTATGACTGGTGCTTCGTTATACATAGCTTCTATTGGAACTATTCCAAAATGCTCATTTTCTGGAGTATAAAGTACAGCGATGGAATTCTATAATAGCCATGTTCTTATTATAAAATTTTAAATATATTTTACCGCTCGGTGTCAGAGATATTTCTCTTAAAACTTACTTATTCGCTTATTTCTAATTCAAATGCCAATTTGCTAAGTTCTTCGTAATGTTCAACATTTTCAGCCATTCTTAGATCATAACCTCCAGCAACCACTAACTTGATGTTATCCACCTCCTGTCCTTTGCTTCTGACATTTTTAAGGAATTTAGCAAATGATTCAATTGCCAATTTGATGTTCTTCTTCCTTTCGAATCTATTAAGTGAGACAAAAAAGGAATGAGTAGTCAACCTACTATCTTATCTATTCAATTCAGGTATAACATCAAATTTATCAAAATCAATTGCGGGATAGAGTATTTCAGGTTACTTTCTTAATTTTGTGTATATTCTGAAATTGTTTTTTACAACATCTCTTGTAAACTAGCTGTTCACTAACACCAGATTTCCGAATAGTAAACATATTTCTTCAGAGAAATCCAAAAAAACTCTGTATATCTTTTTTAAAATATTCTATCTTTGCACACATAGTAGCTTATCTGGATAGTGACAGTAGAATATTGTCTTTCTCCTGAACAACCACAGTAATGGTAAGCCAAATGTTACTTGATCAACTATGAACACGTCAAATCCTCCACCAAACAAAATCACCCACAAAGTTGCTAATAGCATCCTCAAATAGGCACACAAGGCTACAAAATAGCCAAATATGGAAGGAGGTATGAGATTTCCTCTAACCTCTACAGGTATTCTTGATTTTGTCTCTACAAAACAATGATCCCGATTATGATGAGGAGTATAAATCTTAACATAATGTTCCTTGTCTTGTAGTGCAACTGCAAGGTTGACGATTAATTACTCAGCACCTCCGATACCTAAATCTGGATGAATGAATGCTATCCTTAGTTTTTATTACATTTAATAAATTATAATGTGTATAATCTGCTTGATTAAAACTACTACGTTATTATGTCCTGATCATGTTGACGTTACAAAATCTTACTATAATCATTTGTTTAATCTTATGCTCATTTCAGAAGTAAGGGAGGAAAATTTATTTACATAATATAATTTTGATATAGTATGCTACATTATCAATTATTTGGGCTAAGATCTTAATATCAAAATATTCATAGATTAGCCATAAAAGTAATACTTTATATATAATTGCATTCAAATTAACGCCTTTAGAACGATACAAATTGATGGAATTATTATGTAGTTTAATCAGCTTATAAAAGATATTTACAATTCAATTCAATAAATAAATGAATAAGGAGATGAATACATCGACAATTTACTTGAAGAAATTTCTTAAAAATACATTAATAAACTTAAATGAAATATAATTTTTCACCAAAAAAAATATATTATAACTTATCAAATTCAAGATTAAAAATAAGGAATCTCATTCTAAATCCTACTCTATGCAGTTATCTAGATGGGTTTTAAGTGTAAAATGAAATGTTGATAAAAAGAATATTATTCTTCGAATGAATTAAAGAGCAAAATAATATAAATGATGTTTAATAATAAATATAAGATTGAAGAACACTCATTAAATCAAAATGATGTGCAAGTCATCGAAACATTTGAGAATGACATCCATGAAATTCGCTTATCTAGACAGATTAAAATTTTGATAAAAAATATATTAGATCAGGTTGTGTACATAAATAATTATTTGGGCTAAGACATAGATATTTCAATCTATTATGATGGCGGTGATATATTAATTGCTGAACAAAAGATATATATTTACAATTAAAAAGAGATCTATCAAAAAAAAATTAAATACATGGTTGACCTGTTTAAAAATTGTATAACCTAGTTAGAGAAGTTATTAGTTGATATATAAACCAATGGAGATGCTGATATTGATGAGCAACTTGATAACATAATTAATGAATATAAGTAAAATTAACATATTTGAATTATGCTCTTTCATTTCTTCCCCATTAAGACTTGCATTGCTTTTTCTATTTCTAAATTAGATTACAACTAGGGGGCCACGTATTTACCTTTGTAATTTTCACCTGGCTTTCGTTCGAACCTTCTTTCTATTGAATTGTTTTAATTCACAATCTCTTCCTCTGCAATTACTAAAGATATATTTTAATAATTTTTACCCATTCTGTTCCTTTTGTATAGATCGTTTGCAGTTCTATTCTGAGGCTATTAATAATTTTGTTATGTTTAAATATTTTTTAATTTTCTGAATTCTAAAAAGTCTTAGTAATCTTTATCAGTAATTTCTCGTTGATGTTTCTTTGCTTATTCTTTGAACTTTAAAAACTCTAGATAATCTTTATCTTCGATTGTATTTTGTTAACCATAACTGTCAGGAACATCCGGTTAAGTTTACTATTTCTATTAATCGATTGAAGGTCTTCTTTGTTATTATTAGTATCCAACTTGCTTTTATTATGGTTGAGCTTACTCTTAGAATCTTTAATCTTGCTACCTCGGATTCGGGTATCCTTAATCTTAGTACCTCTAATCTTAATATCTTTAAGGAGGCAATGGAGGACCTTATCTTTATCTGCTTTATTATGGAGGCTTCAAATTTTATTAAGAAGGCGGCCTTTAAGGTGGATAGAACTATTATTGATATGGATCATTTCCATACGAATCTTCTTATTAATATTATTCTTATGGATTTTATTGTTAATACTGATATGGCTGTTAAAACTATGGCTTTAAGTATGGTTGTTAGTATGGGTCTGGATAAATGTTTGGGGGTTGGGCATATGGAGCATCAAATGGATTTTGTGGTGGTAAGTATTGATATTATTCAGGAGGCCTTTATGGGGGTCCTCTCGTATATTAAGGTTCTCTAAAAAGCTGAGGATCATTTTAGAAATATGGATCTTGTGATTGATTTGGTGGCTGTTAGTAATATTGATATTATTGAGGCGGAGGTAAAGGAGCAAGTGGAGGTTAAATTGGCTATTATTAATATTGTTAGTAAGGTTAGTAAGGCTGTAGAGGCTAATATTATCTTGGTTCATAATAAGGATCTTATTCCTATCTTTATTGTAGTGATGATCGTCTTCTTTATGGAGGATATTAAGCAAATTACTGTTATTCTTAATAATTTTATTACTAATAGTTTGGATATTATTAAGGTTAATTATTTTAATTCTAATAATAAGGATCTTAAGGATGGTAGTAGTTTTATTATCTTCTCTCCATATTTTTTAATAGAGATTTTGCGTCATCTATAATGTTTTAATGTTATTATATTTTTTCAAATAAGTTATCCTATCTCATAGGAGGTGGATTATATGGTATTGGTATTTACCTTTCATAATAATAGGCTAGAGGATTGTGTCTTTATTATGCTGCTTAGAAGTCTCCTCTTTATAGTTTAGCATAATCAGAATAAGCTCCAAACTTCCTAAATTCATTAAGTTCATCATCTTTTTTTTGTTCCTCTTCTTCTTCTTCCTCCTCTTCTTCTTCCTCCTCCTCTTACTCATCATCTTCGACCTCTTAACTGTCGTCTGACATATCAAATATAATAAATAAATTAAAAAAATAAATAAAGAGACCAAAATGGATTAGCCATTTTATTGGGATACTAAGTACCTGTTCATGATTGTTATCATACTTTTTTGCATAAGATTTTACATGAAATCTAAGTCTTCTTCAAGAGAGGCTGCACGTGTATTAAACACATTCAAATTTAGGACAGGATATGGAAAAAAATAGCATTCGCTTTTCAGGACTTACTACCCTAACTTAATGAAAATGATAAGGAATTATTAAAACACACATATCATAATACTATTTTTAACGCAAAGCCTTGTATTATACGAGAAAGCTAAGTAAATAAGAAAAGCAATTCCCAAAAAAAGGTCTCTTTTGAGCTTGATAAAAATGTCACTCATCCAATCCCTAAATTTGATAAGGATGCATAGTTTGAATGATCTAAATCCACATTATAAATAAATTATATAATTTAATGAAAAATAACGATTTTATTCGCAAACCCCTCCAAGACCTCAATCAGACTACACAAGTATTCCCAACTATTAAGAAATAATCGCCATATTGTATTTTTTATTAAATTTTAATTATAAAACATAGGCAACAGAGTAAAGGAAGTCAATCGTAGAAACTCAATGTTATACTAAATAGAGTTTTAACCAAAAAAATCTATAATGATGTGTTTGGGAGAAACCTAAAGAATTAATATGAAGTTAAAATCTGAGTCTCAAGCCAAAAAATTATGTTATAGGAAACCAATTACACGAGAAAGAGTTTCATCTGTCTGCACCAGAGTCGATATATCACCATGGGATATAACATCATCACCTTGATAATGAAAAAATTTGATCTATTTTTACTATGAAGTATAATAATATTATGAATCAATATAATCAATCATGTAAATTTAGATTGAATTCTATCTTTTCTACTCTTTAATACATCGTTTATTGTGTCCTTCCTTATTTATGAATTATCCTTTTTCGTTTGCTCACAGTATTTCAATACAAACATAAGACAATCATTGTTCTTGAAATTTTCATCAAGCTCAAATTACCTTTTAATAAGCTTTATGAATAATTGAATATCCTATAGAAGAACATAGATTTGATTCATAGAGAACATGAATGGTTCATCAGTTATCTAGAACAATTATTTTAGCTTATTAATATTGTCCTAATCAGTGCTTCCATCTCCTTATTTCTAATGCTATTGTTGCAAAGTTTTAATTTACTCAAATATTTAGGTCTCATTGGAATTTTATAATCCTAGGGTAGATTCTAACTATTATTTAAATTAGACGAAACAATCAACATATTAGGAGTCCAACTTCCATTTCTAAATTGCTCCTAATAAGACTTCAAAGTTATTAAATTCCCCCTCCTCAATAACCAAATCACAAATCTACCTACAGAATTGCTCCATCTGCTAAACACCAACCATTACCTATCTAATTTTATCAGCGGCCAATATTAACTAATCAACTGAACTTACTGCAAATATGTCCAAAAGTTGATCAATATAAAATTTGTAATAATTTGTTTCAAGCGTATTTTAATTTCTCTCTTTCAAAACAAATTTATCCTCTTCGTCGTTTTCAAATGTTCCAGTTTTCATCTTAGTATCTAGAGATTATCTACATTATTAAGGTTGTTGTGATTTTCTATTGAAACTTTAGATGAACTTCAATGATTATTGAAGTTCCTATTTGGTCTCTTAATATAAATCTTTTAACTAATCCATTTGTATAGAGAGAAAGGAGTTCTAATCGTTCAGTTTTTAGTTCTCTCTTTTAAGTCTACTTATTTCTGATTGCATTTGTTGATACTCATTTTGAAATACAATCGATTGTTAGCCTAGCTTAATGTTTGTCTGACTCCACTCTTATTCCTTAAGTTAATATTTCTCACATCTGTCTGCTAAACTTTAATTCTCCCTTTTGAGACCATTATATTCTTCTAAGAATTTTTATAGTATATCGGTGTCTGTTGACATTAAAAAAATAATAATTTAAAATTTTTTGTGTTTAAAAAAAAATCAAATACATTTATACAACGATAGCTGGAAGCTTCTTTGTTTGAATGCATCTTTTGATCTTTATAAATACTTATATCTGTAGAGTAGTGGGGCATTTTATTTCAATTGAGTGAATGCAAATAACTTTTTTTCTTCTATGTTTGTTTGCAATAAATTTACTAGTGACTCTAATTTATTCATTCTGATTTAATGGCTGATGAGGGTTCTTCTATTCTTAATATTGGATGGTGTTGTCGATGGCTCAAAGCATGAGACCTCTCTCACTAAAATTGGAGTTGACTAATTGTTGAAAGATGGACTTTTATTAGATTTTCTCGTTCCGAGTGGAGTTTGATATTTTTGAATTTTAGGCTATGTTTTCTAGTTATCTGAAATCTTAGGTTTGGTGTAGTCATATGACTTAGTGATGGAATGATAATTTGTATTATCGGATACGCGACATCTCATCAATTCATGAACCTTCTAACTTAGTGAACTGTGGTAATAGTTTGTTTAAAGAGGCTATTGTCGTTAAAAATCAAATGTATGTATTGTTTTTTCTCGCTTATCTTGCAGTCTCTATTAAACTTGGTTCAGTAATTTATTTTTGTAAGGTCCTGTATTCTTTATGAAGAAACTGTTGATGCTATCTTAGAGTTTAAGATTCATATATTTTGTTCTTTTTTTATTTTTTTCTAAATATTAATATTTAATGAATTCTCTTTTCAGTATTAAGCCTGAGAAAAATCTAATATTTCACAAAGAAGGAGTTTATGAAGTCTCAGAGCTTTAACTAACAAACTAATCACAAAATTACGGAGCATTCAAAATAAAAACAAATAATTCAGAAAACTACATTGTGAAACCTTCTATAGGTGTTATTGGACCTGGGAATAATCTAAAAATTGATATCAGAATAATAGCTTCGAAGAAGCAGCAGAATGATAAAATATAAGTTTAGGGAGGAATCATAATGCAATAAGATGATCCAATTAATTATTTCAAAAGCTAATAGAAGTTTATAAGTTTGGTGTTAAAATGTTAGCATGATGGAGAAAGCTCAATGATTTCATCAGTACAAAGTATGAAAAGTACTAACTCCAATCCGATATCTTCGAGAAGTCACGAACCTTAGGATATTAGTTCATAAATTCAATAGCTAGTATAAATCTAGTATATTTAGAGTCCAATGAAATCAAATCGATTAAAGAATCCAGAACTGGAAATTAAATTAAAACATATGCTATAATAATATTAATCTCCTTTTTGTTTGGTGCTTTTATTGCGTATCGATGAATATTGTAAATTTTATTTTAATTTATTTATTTTATTTTTAATGTTCACGATTAAAATTTAACTACGGTTCTATTTTGGACTCGTTAAAGATTAGTATATGAACCTTGTCAAAAGCAATTAAATTAAGAATGATCCCCGATAACAACATGCCGTAAAATATAAATAAAAAGTTAGATAAATGAATTAGATAGGGTTAATAATGAGATCATGCAGTATCATGCATAATGGTTAGATTATTCAAAGGAATTAGATCAACATATTGAACAACTTTAATCTAAGAAATTAACTAGTTAATAGCAATTAAAAAAATAAGAAGGGTTTTTTAATAGCCTATTCAAAGGATCTTAGACATTCAGCTCATAACTAAGTGTAAAAACATAGGAAGACAATCTTCCATAGATCCATAAGGTGAAGGGTTTGTACTTATTTGGTTCTCCAGGTTGCGGTAAGACATACACCATGGATCTGTTTTATGAGACTGTCAAGATTACTCAAAAGAAGAGAATACACTTTAATGAATTTATGTTGGACATTCATAAAGATATTCATGCAAGTGATACAAAAGAGGATCCCATTAAAAGAATCGGGGCAACCAGAGCCAAGGACACTAGATTGTTGTGCTTAGATGAGTTCTAGGTTACAGATATCGCAGATGCACTTATTTTGAAGAGGATATTTGAAACCATGATTGGATATAACATGGTGCTAGTCGCGACTTCAAACAGACCACCTGAGGATTTATATAAGGGTGGTTTACAGAGGCATCTGTTTGTTCCATTCATCCCATATTTGAGACAATAATGCTAGGTTTTTGATATGGATTCTGATGTTGATTATAGATATCATCATGTATATTTCTTTTTCTAACAAGTCAGCTGTACCAGGGTAATTGAGAACTTATATCAGCCCACTTGATGAGAAAGCAATATAGTAAATGGATGAAATTTACTTTAAGAGAGCTAAAACGAGAAAATTGTAATTTTATCTATCAAATCAAGCGAATAAAAATCTATTCAAGTATTAGAAGGAAGAGACTTTATAATACAAAAATAAAATAATGGTGTTGCTGTATTTGATTATGACGAGATTTGTGAACAGGTAGTTGGCTCATCTGATTTCATAGCAATATGTAGAAATTTTCATACAATTTTGCTAAAGAACGTTAAATAAATAAACATGGTTAATAGGAATGCTGCAAGAAGGTTTATTCTATTCATAGACGAAGTGTACAATCATAAGGTTAAGTTATTCATATCTGCTGAAAGAGATATAAACAATCTATTTGTAATAAAGACATCAGGGGAATCCTACGATGAGGAATTTGCACTAGAACGGTGTAAATCAAGATTAATAGAAATTTAAAGTCATGAATATGCTTAAAGTCTATCTTATTATGATATCTAATAAGAGTAGTGATTGTAATTATATAAGAAAATTCATCTTCTAATTTTGGTCTTCATTTTCGAATATGACTTGTTATTTGAAGTATTCGACTAATTTTCCGATTACTTTAGTTTCTGAATTTATTGAGTAGTAAGACTAAATGTAACACTTTTCTGGCTAGTATTACTAATACTCGCGTTACTCATTCTACTGCTTTGTCTGGACGAATTTTCAATCGAATAATTGTTTTTTAATATGCTTCTCGGAGTGGTGTAATTAGAGGAGCAGTGCGACTTCTTTCTGTCTTGTCTCCTTCCGAATTGTTGTGGGTCCCTATTGATCATGAATGGGTCCACACGATTCTATTTCGATAAAACTGAATTATCAAGCTGTCCTTATGCGTGAACTATCGTGGTAACATTGATTGATCTCCTGCCTCGCCTCAATTGCTCCTAATTTTGGGGAACTTATTCTCTATTTTATATAGTGGTTGACATTTTCGATTTTCTCCTCTACCTTAAATTGGAGACTTCCACCAATTTCGATTCAACACAACTACTATTTTTGCTGCTGCGTCTCGATGTTGCCAGATGAACTTTACAATCCTAAAAATATGGATCTCTATACTCCTGAACTTATTCGCTTGCCTAATTTGTGGACTTTAACGGTGAGCAAGTTGACTGAAGCTCAACTATCTTATATTATTTGATAGGGAAAATTCTGTCCTTAAATTTATAACTAATGTCTTTGACAGAATCCAGCCTTGATTAAATTGATGTCCCATTATCTGTTAAAACAATATCTGAAGGTTTCCGTCCTATGCTTGCGACTAAATTCTGAAATTATATTTCTTTTATACACTCATCAGAAGTTATGGATAAATCTGATTAACTCATATTATTATTATTTTAATGAGAACATTTCATACTATTTTTGAATAAATTGATTAATATATATCAATAAAAATTTGTCAAAATCCCAAAAGTCTTAATTTTTTACTACCTAAGTTCAAGGAAACTTGTTTCTTAAAATTTTTCTCATATATCTCGAGATTCGAAGAAATATGGTCAATAAATATTTAATTTTAATTTTTTTATTGATTTTATAAAATATAATTTAATCAATCAATCCTTTTCTGTAGATTGTGAATTTGGCTTCTTTTAGAAGGTTAATCCTGAGCCTTGCCGATAGCACGGAAATTCCACATTAATGTCATCGCTGATAACGATATCAAAATCAAAGTCATCATCTTGTTATTATTAATTTTTTGACTTTTTGTTCTCTTTTTCTTTCGGGTTTGATTTTGATTTTTCAATTTTTTTCTTTTAAATCTTCTAAACCTTCTTTGGTTTCTCCACAGCTTAATGAGGCGATGAGGTAGGAAATTCTTTGACTTGTTGCTTTGGAAGAAATTTCATTTTTTCTAATTCATTCTAAATTTTGGGCATTTCCACAAATTATATCTGCTCCTAAATGAGCTTTTGTTCTTCCTCCATGGGTTTCTGCTCATACAAAAATAAATTCAAGGCATTCATAAACTATTATTTCACTTTTTGTGAGAGCTATTTCATCCTAAAAAAATAAAGATTAGATCACTTCAAATCATAAAGTGATTGTTATAATAAAAGTATTTCCATGATTTTTTATAAAATACAAAAAGTAAATCTCCTGTTTCTTTTCAATTATTCTTAATTTTTGGCCAACAACTTATTTCGTGGATGTCATTTTTGATTTCCCCCTATGCATTAAATTGGAGACTTACCAATTTCGATTCAACACTGTTTTGCTCCTGCTGCTAGATGAACTTTATAATCTTAAATATGGATCTTTGTAATCCTACACTTATTTGTCTGCCTAATTGAAAGGTGAAAACGTTGACTTAGGCTCAACTATCTTATATTATTTGATAGGGAAAATTCTGTCCTTAAATTTAAAACTAATATCTTTCACAAAATCCAGCCATGATAAAATTGAGGTCCCATTATAACAATGCAATATCTGAGGGTTTTCGTCCTAAACCTGCCACTGAATTCTTAAATTATATTTCTTTTAATACACTCGCTCGTCAGAAGTTATGGATAAATATGATTAACTCATATTATTATTTAATGAGAACATTTCATACTGTATTTGAAAATCGATTAATACATATCAATTAAAAAAAATGAGAAAATGATTTTCAAAAACATAAAAAAATGTAATATATCAAAATCCCAAATGTCTTCTTTTTTACTTCTCCTTAAAATGGACTTATTTTTTCAATTAAACTATATAAGGTTGGCTACTCTTATCTCGTTTCTTAAGAATACTAACAGGAGATTTTTATAATGATTGCGATCGACACCGTATGTCCTAGATGTAGTCCGCAGTGAGCAAACTTTTCTCTGCAAGATATTTTTTCTTGGCCAACCTTAATATCTCTAGGTAGTTCGAGGCCATTTTTTACTGATTAAAGGTAGGGGTCTGAGTACAAACAGTTGTCGTAGACCGAATTTATTTTATATCGTCATCGCAAGTTTAGATCAAGCCAACAGACACATTTTTGTACTTTTTTGAGTTCAATCTAATTTGTTTCTTAAAATGTTTCTCATCTTTCTCGAGATTTTGTATTTTCGAAGAAATATTCTCATGATCATCCATGTCCATGTCTTCAAAGGAAGATTCTTCTTGTTATTTCAGATTTCCCTTAAGCTTCGGTACTCGTAAGCATGGAACATCATCATCAACAGGTTGATCTTCAAACATTTTTTGCATTATAAAAAAATAATAGAGATAATTTACAAATATTTCTTTTAATATGTTGATGACAGATGCTGAATTTTTCTTGGATCTAAAACATCGACTGGATCATTTGAAGAAGTAAGAAACATAAGGAGTAGATATCCATTAGCGAGATAAAGTTTATGATTCAAGTTTTGCTGAGTCTGAAACAGAGAATGATTTGGAATAAAATTTAGTTAAGTAGGGGCTAGTCAAGAAGCAGTAGTAATAAATGAATTAACTGAATATAAAAATGATGTTGAATAAGAAAAAGAAAATAAACTTTAAAGAGCTTAAAATCCAAGATTTTGAAATTTTCTCAACCTTAGGAACTGGTACATTTGGAAGAGTGAGGCTAGCAAGAATAAAGGCTGATCCTGAAAACAAGGTTTACGCTCTTAAAATACTGAAGAAGACTGAAGTGGTAAGATTAAACTAAGTGGAACACATCAAATCAGAAAAGGACATTTTAAAGCAAATTGATCACCCTTTCATAGTTTCAATGAAGTCTGCTTTTCAGGATTCCATCTACATATATATGCTCTTTGAATTCATATCAGGAGGAGAGTTATTTAGTAGATTAAGAAAGGAAGGAAGATTTTCAAATGATGTTTGCCTATTTTACGCTGTTGAAATACTAACATCATTACAATATTTACATAAGGTTCAAATCGTTTATAGGGATTTGAAACCAGAAAACTTATTGATATCGAGAGATGGACATATCAAACTAACTGATTTTGGATTTGCTAAAAGGATCGGAAGTGGCAAAACCTTCACTCTATGTGGAACGCCAGAATACTTGGCACCCGAAATCATTAAGGGATCTAAGTTAGGTTATGGTAAATCAGTTGATTGGTGGGCTTATGGAATCCTACTTTTCGAAATGTTATCAGGGTAATTGAAATTATTTTTATCATCAGCTATCCTCCCTTTTATGACAATGAACCTATTGGGATCTATAAAAAAATTCTATCAGGATTGATCGAATTCCCTAAGTTTTTTGATACTAAAGCTAAAGATGTAATTAGAAAACTTTTAAATCCAGAACACACATACAGACTCGGAGTTCATGACGTAATTTTTGTATAAACAACTAGAACGGTGATTCTATTAAGAAGCATAAATGGTTTAGAGGAGTTGATTGGGTTGCAGTTGAAAATAAATAAATTCCACCTCCTTGGGTTCCATATTTAAGGTGTGATGAAGATGTTTAATGGTTTGAAAGATACCCTGATTCTACAGACGCCCCAAAGTAACTACCAAGAGACTTATAACATTTATTTGAAGATTTTTGAATGTATAATATATTTCAAATTTTTATAGATAACAAAGTTTCTATAAATATTCTAAAAAATATTAAAATAAATTAATATATTTACAATAATTTTTTCTTATCTTCAAAATTATGGGTAGGCTGGATTGTCTACCTTTGGAATTGAATCAAATAAAAATTCCTATTGAGTAACAGAAATCATTGGAGTAGTTGATTAATTACTCTATGTCATTGTGGTATCACTCTCATTTTCTGATTATTCAATATTCTTCAACTTTTTCATGTCAAAACAGCTATAATTGATTAATAATTCAAATACCTATTGCCTAATGTTTTGATTTCCACTTGTTTGCTCATCTGTTGAATTTTTAAAGATTCATTCTCATATTTATTGAAAATATTATGAAGTTTCATATACTTCTTCATCCATTTGCAGAGAAATATTTGCTTACAAGATGGTCTTTGATGGACCTACTTAGTTAGCATAGCATAAATGAGAATTTATAAATCTTCCTCAAGTCTCTCATTTACATGTATGCTTTTTAAAATATTCTACACAATTATGACTTTGTTAGGACCAGCAAATGGCGTTTTACCATGAATTGTTTCCTTTTATATTAAAAAATATCCATACATAAATAACGACACCAAGTGACCATATATCAATTTTATAGTCATGAGGTTAATTCATGATAACTTCTGGTGGCATGTATTCTGTAGTCCCACAGAGCACTGGATCGCAAACTTAGTCATTCAGAAGTTGAATTGACCAACCAAAATCACAGATTTTATACGTTCCGTCTTCATGTATTAGAATGTTGTCTGGCTATTCATTTAACAAGGAATATTACTTTTATATCTCTATGCACAATTCCCCTAGAGTGCAAATAGTCAAGACCACTCAGCACCTGATGTAATAAATCAAAGACCTCTTTCTCATTAAACCTTTCCTACTTTAACCTTTGATATAAATTTCCTTTAGCACAATGCTCAAGTACTATATACAAATAATAGTCATCCTCGAATGTTTCTTAGATTTTAATTATGTGTTTATGGTTCAGTTTAATTTGGATTAGTAATTCATTTCGCACATTCTCTTCAGCCCTAAATTACTCCATAACTTATTTGCTAATCTAAATCGAAGACATATCATAAATACAATTTTCAACGCATACAACTTAGTTCCATCACGCACCAACTTTACTTAACTCAATGAACCACAACCTAAATCACCAATTAGAGTATATAATGTTGTTTTCGATCTAAACTCATTCCTTTAATATAATTAATCATTACTTCTTCAAAGGGTTCATCTATTTTATATTCTTTTGTTTTTTTTTTAAAAAAAAAGGAAAAAGAAATAAAATATTTTAAGAAAAATAAATTTTAATGCGAGAATAATATTCATAATTTACATTCCTTAAAAATCTCAAATAAATCTTCTTTAGTCATATAGTGTTCTAGCTCATCAGAATTTGCATACAATTTAGGGTTGTTTATGTTAAGCATTTCTATAATTTATTCTTCCGTAAGTGGCTGTTTAAGAACTGCCTTGGAAGCTACAACTAAATCCAATATAGTAATTCTGTCTGAGTCTTGATTTTATTTTAAAAAATTCCATATATATTTAAAATTCATTTCCTAAATTGCAGTTGATTAGGTGGGCTTCTATTTTTTAATCTTCTCTTTTTTCGTAGGAATTATTTCTCTCTATTATGGAATAGGTTATTATTTTATCTCCTTCTTCTGAGATTTCTACCCTAATTATTTCTTATAGGTGAATTCTTCTAAATCAATTAATTCTTCAGCCATGTATTTGTTTATAATATTAATTTTATGAATTAGAATTAGAATCATAATTCCTATTTAAACAAACTATTCTGCAAGTATGACCAAGAATAATCAGAAATGAAGTTAGAACAATAAATAGATGACAATTTAAAGCATTCCTATGATAAGTTACAAGTAGAATATGTATTAAGGAATGATCAATCCATAGATTTTTCTTGGGTTAGAACTTAATAACCGATCCCATTAGATGTTCCCATTTTTTACTTTGAAGTCAAAATAATATCGAAATTGCCAAATAGGTATGTGATATGAAATTATAAAAAAAGCTCAATTTGCATAGGTGTCTCAGACAATATAATTCTCTACAATAAACCATTAGGCCTATTGATCGGAAGCATCGGATATCACTATGATGGAAAAATATGTTACAAGGGAAAACCTTTGCAATAAAAAATATTACCCTATTCATCTGAAGATGTAGTTGGTGTGGGAATCAATTAAGTGGAGAAAAAACTCTTTTTTACACTTAAGGGTGCAAGAAATGGCCCAGAATTGCCTTATGACTTTTAAGATAATTAAATTTATCCAGCAATAAGTTTAGCTGGAGTGAGTATTGTAAAATTCAATTTTGGAGCATAACCATTCTTATTCGACATAAATCAGTTGTTTGCTGCTCGAAAGGCCAAGATATATTAGGAAATCTAACAATAAGAAGTTTCTCCATACGGATTACATTTAATGATATAAGAATATTTATGGAGCGAGGGATATATTGATACTTTGAAAGTTTTTGAGGATGAGAGCAAATTGTAGTAAACAGAGCTTCAAGAGACTTAAAAACAAAAATAAATCTCTCAACAAGAAATGCAATACGAGCCAGACTTTTAAGAGGAAAAGTAAAATAGAAATAGTCAGGAGATGAATTTCAGCCCTATGACACCATTATAAAGAAAAATGAGTGGATTATAATCTCCTAATTTGGCTTAGTTATAATTTGAGAGAAAAACTTCAGCATTTAATCTTGATGATTAATAGTTATAAAATGGAAACTATGAATTAATTTAGATTGCTGAATAGGCATTTTTCAAGAACCAATTTGTAAATTAAGATAGGCAGCAACTATTAATAGATATTAAAAATGGAGAAATATTGAAAGTAATTAATTTATTGAGAGACAATTTATCTGAGTTTTTCTAAATTCCATAAGTATTTGCGGCTTTACACACTTAATAATTTATTGAATTAAGTAATATTCTTCATTAATTTGTAGTTAAGCTAGGTTAAGCTACTGAAGCCATAGCATACGGAAGATAACATTTGATTAATTGCAAAGATATTACAATTCATACAGTAGATGAGAGATATAACCCTCACTCCCAGAAGGTTGAATCTGTTTTAGGGTTGATAATATATGATGATCCCTAAAAGAGTATGTTGCGTGGATTGTTAAGCCAATAATAAAGAGAGCGTTTGGCAGATTTCATTAATAAATAGCTATTAGGTAATTTTTTCTTCCTATAAAACAAAGTTTACTTTTAATTTGAGGATGAGTCGACTTTAGAAATTTGTCTCAAACAGCTAATCTAAGTGTGTGGCAATGTCAGTAGTAGAGGCCTGTTTGCAGGAGAATAATTCTAATTTAATATATGAATAATTAATATAAATGAAGCCTTTTCTGAAACTTGATAATTGTTTCATAGATCCTCCTGGTGCTCAATAGAACAAGAGATAGATAATGTTGAATAAAATTGCTTAAAATATGCATTAGATTATCAAATCATAAAATAAACCTAGCTCATCGTCACCTGTTAAAAGAAAATCTGCATAGCATCATTCAACGGGTTCATCACCCAAAATAAGATAGAAAGATACACAGAGATAAATTACAGAGCCTCTTTCAGATTCACAAATTTCGGCAAAATTACCCAACAGGAAATATTATCCTAAAAGAAAACTTTCTTAAGAACCATAGCTACCCACACTAACTAAATTTGATATAACATTTCAAAATCCATTCTTTGCATAAAACCCAACCTTTTGCTCAGATAGAAGACCCATCGAGTTCCAAGGAGTAGTATACAAAAGAAAAATTAAAGGATCACTGTGATTTATTTTTTTATATATATTTTTTTTTATTCAAAAAATGATGATGAACAGATTAAAAGTAGGTTTATTATTAATTCAATTTTTTAGAGTCTGAATCCAGATTAAGTGAGGAGTAAAAAATAAAAGATAGGAGGAGAAATATTATCATTTTGATTTTAAAATATTTGAATAATTGTGGATATTTTGAGAGCTCAACTAAACTATAATCTGAATCTGGTTTAGGATTGGATAAATTGTATTAATAATTTAATAATTTAGCGATGTGGCAGATAATATTGATTTATATGTAATTTTGAGCGAATTTGAATAATTTTATGAAATGAAATTTTAAAAGCCACCTAAAATTGTTAAAAAGGTTGAGTGCCAATAACAATTACCACGATTGCCTAGCAGCAGTAACTAGAAAACTCCATTGGATAAATCGGAAAAATCGGAGAAATCAGACAAACCTCCTAGTAATTCTTAATCAAATGGAAAGAAGAAAATGCCAACTTAAAAAAGTTAGGAGGATGTTAATTTGAAGGAGAATAAATAAGACATTTAGATGGAGATTTAGGGAAATGCAGTAAGTGCACTTAATAAACCTAAAGAGGAAGAAGAACCATAAAATTTCTTTGATGCGAGGGTTTTAAAAGGTTTGCCTGATTATTCGGATGTTCCTGAATTTCAACAATTAGCATAATACTTATAAAGGGATATTTTGGTCGAGAATCCAAATATTAAGTTTTCAGATATAGCTGGTTTAGATCAAGCCAAAAAGTTATTGAAGGAAGCTGTTTTAGTTCCTTTGAAATATCCATAATTCTTTCAAGGGATTTTGGAACCTTGGAGAGGAGTTCTATTATTCGGTCCTCCTGGTACTGGTAAGACTATGCTTGCTAAAGCAGTTGCAACAGAATGCAAGACTACCTTCTTTAATATATAAGCCTCTTCTGTTGTTTCCAAGTGGCGGGGTGAGAGTGAAAAACTTATTAGGGTGCTATTTGATCTTGCAAGGCACTACGAGCCAAGCACAATATTTATTGACGAACTTGACTCTATTATGAGTTAGAGGGGAGCTTCAAATGATCAGCATGAAGGATCAAGGAGAATGAAGACTGAAATACTCATTCAATTAGATGGGTTGATGAAGTCAAGAAAAAGGGTGTTCCTTCTTGCCGCAAGCAATCTTCCTTGGGATTTAGATATCGCTATGCTTAGAAGACTTGAAAAAAGGGTATTTCATTTTATTATCTTAGATATTTATCCCACTACCAGATATAGATTCTAGAGAGGCAATGGTATCTAAATACATTCCTTAAATGATGAGTGAGAATTTAGATTACAAGGATTTGGCAATTAAATTATAAAATTATTCAGGTTCAGACATTCGATTAGTATGCAAGGAAGCTGCTATGAAACCTTTAAGAAGATTATTACAATAAATAGATGAATCACAAGGAGATTAGAACATCCAAAAAGAAAAAGGCAAAATTAAAAAGACAGCTCAATATCAATAATAGTTAAACTAGGCTATTGAGGAAGGTAATTTTCCAAGAATATTCTAAGTTCGCCCTGGTCCTGTTTTAACAGAGGATTTCTTGTAGGCAATCGAATAAGTGAAACCCTCACCCTCACTGTACGAAGGATAATACTTGAAATGGGTTAAGGAATCTGGGTCCGCTTGAATAAAATTAATTTATATATTATAATGTTAATTGCAATCGAAAGACAAGGGTTGCCTTATGTTAATAGCAATGATAATTATGAACTATTCAACTAAGTTTGCTTAAAATCTAAAGAACTGGTGAGAAAATAAAGTTTTAAATTAAATTTTGATGACTCATCAGAACAATTACATATATTTGAGGGGAATCAATTTAGGTAGTAATAGAGCTAATAAAAATTGGCATAATATGTTCATGAAGTTTGTGATTTACTAGATGATATAGTTGTGATGATTGATAATTTGCATTCCAGATATGATGAAATCTATCATAATAGATTCTTTAATCTGAAAAAATAACTTAGAACATTCAAAATTCAATTAAACATTGTTATTGAGTTATTAACAAATTGCATAGATGGTCCAACTGATGAACTTTTCAAATTGAAATCTATGATTTAAGTAGAAAGAAATATTGAAGCTACTAAGGCATCACATGTCAACATTATTATGGTAAGTAATATAGGGGAATTTTTGATTCAGAAATACTTTCCTTCCATTTTAAAACTTTCAAAAAATGCTATCGAGGATTTTTAATAACAGAATTAATTATTACTTCAGGATTTAAAAATATTAGGAACATAACTACTGATGATTAATCTAATTTTTAGTTCAGCAGTTGACATGGATTAAAAATCTTTATTTAGTTTAGACAGGAATCATGAGGATTGGAAATAAATTTACGCTAATACTCAATTCAAACATTTGGGAACAACTGAGTAAATAATGTAATCTTTTGATACATTTGCAAATACTATTCTAATGGGACACGCTTGTGTTAATGATACTCAACATTATGATAGTGTTATTATCAAAAAATTGTGGTTTGGTATAAAATCGCTCTATTATCAAATTTTTGATGTTTAAAAGGATGCATTTGTGCACATGAGCACAATAAAGGTTGAAAGTGCTTTAGAAGTATTCAATTTAATAGAACAACCAGAAGTTAAGAAGTTAATTTCTGTTGGATTTGAGAAGATAAAGGTTAATAAAAAGATCTACATTAATCCAGTAGTTAAGCCCATTACTATGGAATGGATATGTTCACAAATTAAAACTGGATTGATCAATAAAATTACTCCACAACATTTACTCCTAGTAAATGAGGATGACTTTTTAGATCACCATTACAAAGAGAAGCTGCTTATTAAATCTCAGTAGAGGTTGAGAATTAGAATCTTATGTAACAGTCCTATTGAAGATCAAAAATCGTTTTTCAAAACCCATAAATCAAAATTATTTGATAAAGTGCTAATCCACATTCATGGTGGAGGCTTTATTGCAGGTTCATCATCTAGCCATCAGGTTTACACGAGAGTATGGGCAAATCGAACAGGAATCCCTATGTTTTCGATTGATTATTCATTATCACCAAAATATCCTTATCCTGCCGCCTTAGATGATTGCTGGCAAGCCTATCATTGGATTCTTCTATATGTTCACAAGTATTTCAGTATTTAATTGAATTCATAATAGATATCATGCCAGAAAAGGTGCTCATTACTGGTGATTCAGCAGGAGGGAATATTGCAGCAGCGCTAACTGGAATGGCAATCAAGTTAGGACAGAGAATACCAGACGGACTACTCTTATCATATCCAGCTTTAGATATTAGATTTCGATATTCCCCTAGTTTTATGTATGCCCTGAGTGACAAAATCATAAGTCACACAATTCTAGGGGTTTGCATTTCCTCATACACAGCCCATCCCAAATCCTAACTAGCAGCTGACCCATTCATAAATCCACTAATGTTATCTGACGAAATACTAGCGAAATTTCCACCAGTTAGAATTTTATGCGGTAATCGAGACCCATTATATGACGTATCGATTATTTTTGCTTCAAGATTATTGTAAATTTTATTATATAATAAGAAAACAAAATCGAGATGTCAAACTTACTATTTATGAAGACATGTCTCATGGATTCTTGAATTTTAACACTATTAAAGGAATGAAAGAAACGTAAATTTGCGTCGACGATGGCGTCATTTTTTTAAATGAACTTATAAATATGTGAAATAATTTTTTTTATTAAACTTTGTAAATTAATCAGTGGCAGAAAATTACAACTCGAAATGATATCAGAGCAAATAAAATCAAATAAGGAGATATGTTCAGATCTTATATCATGTTCTTTGTAAATGGTTGTTGGATACATATGCATCGATTTAATGGCAGCCATATCATTGCATTACTTGTCAAGTTATGGTTCAAACATTTAAGTAGCAGGGTTTGGATTCTCGAACTTACTCAACGCAATTTTCATATTGCCATTTGGATTCGGACTCAATCAATCATTAAACTAATAAAATTCATAAGCTGGATAGAGTAAAGTCTCGCCAATTTTACTAAATTTCACTTTCTATACTCATGCTCTCTATTTTATACCATTAGGGTTCATTCTCTATTTATGTAAGAACTTATTCATCTAACTAATAAATGAGAATCCAATAGAAACAAGCGAAGTTGCATGGTAAATTAATTTATAATATTATTAAAAGGTAGTCATTCCCTTTGATTGTATTTGGATGGTTGATCGCATCAGAATTTGAAGCTCTTAAGGTTTATTTGTTGCCATAAAAAGTATTTACTCCATTCGCAGTCATTCATGTAATAACTTTATTATTTCATGCTTTTTGGTGTTATGTGTTAGTCAATATTTTAGAGAACAAAGTAATCGCAGTATGTCTGTCCATAATAATCTCAGAAGTAATTTATACATATAACAAAGCTATCAAACCATGTTCTGTTGTACACCTATCTGCTGAAAACAAATTAACTAGGTTACTTTTAAGGATTAAATTTTAATTTTCAAATTTAACACTAGTATGAACTTTATAAAACATTTATCTAAACTACAATACCTTAATTGTCTCATATCTATTCAAATATAATTGGAATTTTGGGTTTATCTGTGATTGCTCTTGGACTTGGAACTGATGGCTTTAATGCATAGTTAGGAGTGAGTAATACTGCTCATGTTTATTTTAAAATCCCACTCTCAATTTCTATAACATTGATGAGTTTTGTCGGCTAACAGCTGGGGCAAGGTAATGTAATAAATGCTAAATAATACTATAAAATGGGAGTCGTAATCTATTTCATAATCATATTTATAACGAGTCCCTTATTTTTGATCTTTTCTTAAGAGTGGGCTGATTTCTATTCTGCCAACCCTAATGTATCACAAATTATGGAGGATGCACTAATTCCATTTTTAGTTAATTTTGTCTGTTGTGACGGCTTATAAATGATATTTGCAGGAGTAATAAAAGGACTAAATAAGGGTCAATGGATTAGCACTTAAGTTTTGATAGCCTATTTGGGATTAGGAATTCCTTTAGAAATATATTTTGCATACACATGGAATCAGAGTGTGAAGGGAATTTGGGTAGGCTTTGGAATAGCAAATTGTTTGATTTTATTATTCTTTTTCTAGACTCTGATAATGATAAATTGGGAAAGATAGTCATAAGAGATCTAGAATTTCACACAGGGCTAAACCGAACTTGTGGATTTAAAAAAACAAATATTATGATATTAAAATTGTTTATGTGGTAATTATTAATTTAATCCAAATATTTAATACAAAATTCCTTATTAAATGAAAAGTGAGACAAAGAAGCCGTATTATGAAGTTTGCATGGATTTAATGTTGTGTTCAATATAAATGATTATTGGTTACATCTGTATCGATATGATTGCAGCCATATCCTTGCATTTTTTATCAAATCATGGCTCGAATGTCTAGGTTGCCGGATTTGGCTTAGCAAATTTGCTAATTCAGTTTTTCCTAAGTCCTTTTGGGTTTGGGTTGAATCAGTCATTGAATTAATAGGTCTCATAGGCATCATCTCATAATACGTCAAAGCTACCTTTTATTTTATTAAATTTTACCATTTATTAACACGTCTTATATTTTGTACCTTTAGGATTTCTTATTTATTGCGGAAAGGATATGTTTAAATTTCTTATTAGTGAAAATGTGGATTAGACTTTAGATTTTGCATGGTATACTAATTTAAATATTTTAGGCAAGCTCTCCCTTTAGTTATACTAGGATGGTTAATTGCTTCTGAATTTGAAGCATTCAAAATATTCCTCCTACCACAAAAGGTATTTACCCCATTTGCAGTGATTCATTTTATAACACTAATTGGTCACATAATGTGGTGTCAGATTTTAGTATAAAATTTTCAAAATAAAGTTTATGCTGTATGCTTGTCGATCGTAATCACAGAAGTAAATAAAGATAAATATAAAAGATTTCCAATCACATATTATTTTTCATTTATATAAACAAGACTGGATTGATTTCACATTTTAACGATCTTAAATTAAGTTTTATAATGCCTGAAAAATTCTAACTCTATAAAACATTTATTGGCATTACTATTCCACAAGTATTTCACATTTACGCGACATCAGTTGGATTTTTAGCCTTAACTTTGATTTCAATTCGATTGGGAACAGATTCATTTAATGCTCAATTAGCATTAAGCTCGACGTCTGGGACTTATTTTAGAGTACCCTTCACAATCTCAATAGCTATGATGAGTTTGATCGGATAACAACTCGGACAAGGAAATACCATAAATGCTAAAAATTATTTTAAATTTGGAATTATTATTTATACCGTACTAGTTGGATTCTCATTATTTTTATTTTACGGATATAAGTAATAATGGGCAGATTTTTTTTCTGCTAATTAAAATGTTTCCACTCTTATGCTTGATTCTTTGATATCATTTTTAGTTGGATTCGTATTTTTTGATGGACTCCAAATGCTTATTGCTGGTGGACTAAAAGGATTGAATCATGGCTATGTAGTAAGTCATCAAACGATTATTTGCTATATAATTCTGGGGATACCTTTGGAAACATATTTTGCATATAGTTGGGGAAAAGGAATTTAAGGAATTTGGGTTGGGTTTGGTATTGTAAACGCTATTTTACTTTTGCTGTTTATACAAACCCTTTTACAGATTTCATGGGAAAAGCAGGCTCTCGAGATACAGGAATACACAAAGGATCAAATCCAAAAAGCTGATCTAGAAATGGCTGACTTAAAGGAGTAAAAACTTATATCGGAGACCCTATTGTGAGTATTATCTGCGTATTATTACAATTAAGTTATATTTATTATCGAATACTTTTCTTTTTTCGAAGAATAATGATAAGATAGTCACAAGAGATTTATAACTTCATCCAAGGTTAAACAGAACTAGTCGGTTTTAAAAAAGCAAATATTATGATATTTTAAATTGTTTATGTATGGTAATAATATCAATTTCTGATTACAAATTCTTTTATTAAATGAAGGTTGAAACTAAAAAGTCATATTACGAGGTTTGCATGGATTTGGTATTATGCTCAACACAAATGATTATTGGCTACATATGTATCGATATGATAGCAGCTATATCCTTGCATTTTTTATCTAACCATGGATCAAATATCTAGGTTGCAGGATTTGGTTTGGCAAATCTATTAAGTTAAGTATTCCTAATCCCATTTAGCTTTGGGTTGAATCAATCGTTGAATTAATAGGTCTCCTAAGCATCAGCTCATAATACTTCAAAGTTGCCATTTATTTTATTAAATTTCACCATATATTAACATGTCTTTTATTTTGTACCTGTTGGGTTTCTAATGTATTGCGGCAAAGATCTATTTAGATTTCTCATAAGTGAAAATGTGGATGAGACAATTGATTTTGCATGGTACATATATTTTAAATTATTTTAGGTAAGCTCTACCTTTAGTAATACTGGGATGGCTGATTGCTTCAGAATTTGAAGCATTTAAAATATTCCTCCTACCACAAAAGGTGTTCACTCCATTTGTAGCGATTCATTTTATAACATTGCTTGGCCATATTATGTGGTGTAATTTATTTGTATAAACTTTTGAAAATAAAGTTTATGCAGTTTGCACATCAATCGTGATTACAGAAGTAAATATATTTAAATAAAATAGATTTCAAATAACATATTGTTTTTTATATATATCAACAAGACTGGATTAATATCGCATTTTAAAGATCTTACATTAAATTTTATAATGTCAGAAAAGTTTCAACTCTATAAATCATTTATTGGCATTACAATTCCACAAGTATTCCACATTTATGCTACAACAGTTGGATTTTTAGCCTTAACTTTGATTTCAATTAGATTGGGTACAGATGCATTCAACGCTTAATTGGCTTTAAGTTCTACATCTGGCACATATTTTAGAGTTCCCTTCACAATCTCAATAGCTATGATGAGTTTAATAGGCTAATAATTGGGACAGGGAAATATTATAAATGCGAAGAATTATTTTAAATTTGGAGTTTATATTTACATAGTGTTAGTTGGTGTATCATTATTTCTATTTTATGGATATAAGCAACAATGGGCAGACTTTTTTTCTGCTAATGAGAATGTATCTACGCTGATGCTGGATTCTCTGATTTCATTTTTGATTGGATTTGTGTTTTTTGATGGACTCTAGATGCTCATGGCTGGTGGTCTTAAAGGATTAAATCATGGATATGTGGTTAGTCATTAAACTGTCATTTGTTATATAATTATTGGGACACCTTTAGAAACATATTTTGCCTATAGTTGGGGAAAAGGAATCTAGGGAATTTGGGTAGGCTTTGGTCTTGTCAACGCTATTTTGGTTTTATTGTTTATACAAACTCTTCTATAAATTTCATGGGAAAGGTAGGCTATTGAGATACAGGAACATACATAAGATCAAGTATAAAAAGCCGATTTAGAAATGGCAGATCTCATGGAGTCAAAACTTCTACAAGAGAACTAATTGTGACTTTATTTGTTTATTTTTTTTTATGTTGTAATTATTTTAAAAACAATTATTATACAAATAAATTTATCATTTCAATTATTTTAATATCTATAAAGTGTGAATGTCTGTCAGGACGTGAGTGGGTAGACATATCAACAACAATCTTGTTCTTATTAATTTCATATTTGTCATTCTTATCCAAACTATAAAAGTTAGGGCAAAACAAAGTAGACACCCAATTCCAGCAATTAGGTAGTAAATTAAAAGTTATTTCAGATTCTAACTCAAAATGCCTAGTGTACTTTTAAAAATAATCCTTTAAAACAAATCAGTGGCATCATTTGTATCTAAGAAATGAAAAAATACAGCATTATTGAATTGCTTAGTTTAAATTTATTCCAAAACCAAGGTTAAATTTTGTTCAAATTATTAAGTATCTAATTCATTATAAAATATTTGTTTGATAAGAAGATCTACTTATGATATGACTCCAACAATTCCTTTTGCTATAAAATCCAAATTATTATCTTTTGGATAGTATTGACCGTATTCATTTATCCACGCCTGTTCCCCCAACTAATTTAAGGCACAAAATGGGACATCCTCTACTAATTCCAAACAATAATCTTTCTCATATAAATTAAATAAAATCTATTTATCGCTTGATTCCATATTCGATGATTTGACTATTTGTTAGAAAATATTAGAGATGTTATTTGAATATCTGTCTGAAATGTCTTTGAATGACTTTATTATTGATGTATCAGATTCTACTATCTCGACATCACTGTAGTCCAAAAATTTAATCTCGACTAATCTATTTAAAAATATCTTCTAAGTTTTAATAACTAATCCTTGTGCCATCAATGTATCAAATAGACTTGTGAACTTGATGTATTCAGTTAATAGTTTTTACTAAGGTAGTAGATTTGTAGATTCCTATTAATATAATAGGAACCCACCAAGTAAGTAGAACATCAAAACCAAAAATGCTAAAGAAAGGAATAAAATTGGCTAAACTAATTGGATTTATGTTTTATATATCCTTGAATTTAATGAAATATTAAGTTTTCTTTTATTATTGTTTTATTGGTTTATTTATTGCTTTTCTTCTATTTGACCATATGATTGAGCCTTATCAACATTCTATTTCTTTAGTTATTCAAAACATATTTGATAATAATTTTACTTCTTCCATGTTCCATTTTAAACATTTAATATATCCTTAATATACATGGATCTTGCAATCAATTCCAAGGCATCGCTTTCTTATAATCTTCCTGCAAGCAATAATATCTACTGTATTTATCTTTCTAAGACAAGCCAATAGTAAAGTTGTATGAATATTATGCAGAACAAGACAACAATCTCTATTATAGTTTGAGTTCTTTAGTATCCCACATACCCTTGATTTTAATTTATAAATATAGTATTCAAAGATTCAATTAGATTATATGCCATCAAGTGAACATTATTTAAATTATACCTCAATTAAATTAGTTGGCTAAAATAATCATCACTTAGCCTCTAGCTTATTTCTTAATCTTAATTAAGTAATATTTCATAAATTGCAAAAAGGTTCTCCTGAATCAATTCTGTGAAATATGTAAATGATATTTAATTTTCCTAAGCTACATCATCTAAAATGTAATCCTATTTATTTAACAAACCCGTTTATTCCATCTCTAAAAAGATATCCTAATTGTCTTTCAACTCATCAAAAAAGTTGTCTTTTATTTATTAAAAATCTCCATAAACTTGATTAAAGAAAAATGGACTTCCATCCAAAACTCCTACTGAAAAAAATATCAAGTTCCATGAAAATGCCAAAGCATTGATGTAACTTCTACTGTAAATAAATGGACCAGTTATGAAACTTATTGTATCCTTTGTTTAATTATTATAATTGTTTATGTTTATAATGTGAGCGATAAGCATGCAAATTACTGCTATAAAAACTAGAACATTAATGAAACTTATCATTTTCAATCCTTATGTGTATTGTTTAGCACTCTAGAATTTTAATATTATCTGAGTAGCTGAACTACCAGATGTTCCTGAGTTTATACTCGATTTTGACTTGTCGACATCATCAGCATTTTTATCATGTTTGTTCTTCCTCATTACTTTGAGGATTTAATCACTCACCTTCTTTTCAGAACTAGGCACATTATGCTATTTTTGTAAACTCACTGATGATTGTTCAAATTAATCTCGATACTCAGGATTTTCTTATACTTTGCTTATACTATTCAATTATATTTAAAGCTCATTGAAGTCAATATCGATCTGATTACTTTCCTCCTCTACTTATTCATTTATTCGAGGACTCATAAAATTTGCTCTCTATGAAATTGGTCTGAATGACATACTATCCCTGCCAGAATCCAATTAGAATAATTAAATTGATTCTTGATCTTTCATATTTCTCTTTGATCCTTATAATCTTTTAATTATTTCTTAAAGACTCGATTATACTTCTTTTTCATTCGGAACAATCTCTTGATATGGTTTTTCTGAATTTATAGCATCTGTCTTTACTCCTTCAGATGAATTAACTAGATAAGTTTAAGAGTTCATATAATTCCTATCATCTTAAAATGTATTTTTATTAGTAGAGTCGATTGTTTGACTCGCACCTGCATTTTTTCTTCTGATATCTATTATTTCAAATTCAAAATATTATCTTTTGTATTTGTCTTAACCAATACTTCGATGTCTGATTTAATATTTAACCAGATGCTTGACTGATTATGTTTCGTCTAATCCTTTAAGATATTTTGTAATTAAATCAACAAATTAAGGATCTAAGATGGTCATATCTACTCCAGTGTATGTCATTGCATCAAATTCAGATGCTGAGTTATCTACCTAATTTGATATTCCCATACTTTTATGATATTCCAACGTTTATCTTCTGTTCATATTAAGGAATCTATTGAAATTCTGCATAAGTTCGACTAGATTTGGTCTACACAGCATGAATGTACTTTCCTCAATCAATAGATATTGATCATTAGTTTGCAACTACTATTTATATCCTTACAGCGTTTGCAAAATTCCAGGAAATAATAAATGTATATAACATTGGTTAATAAACTTATTTAGATCTACCTTATAATCAAAGCTCTAAATATAATCGATGAAAAAGCTTCTTGATGTTCCAAGAATTCTACCTTCTGTATCAAAAAGAAGGAATTCTTAATTGATTTTATGCTTAACCATACATCCTATTAACACGAAATCATCTGTACTCAGAAAGTTATATTCAAGTTTTAATTATGAATGAACTAAATAATTCGAAGAATCGACACTAAATATGCTAGCATATTAATTAAATAGCTTTGATTATGACTTTCTCAAGAATCCTTATAAAAGGGAATCATGTATTTCAGCTACATATTGAGGCATAAGTTAAGTAATGAGACTAATGTTTTAAAACTCCTTTAATTCGTATCCAAAATATAATGCAAGATTCTATTTGTTTGCATTCACAATTTTCCCTTTGTGTTTAAGCAAACTCAATTATATTAATGCAATTCTATCCTCAATCAAAAGTAAATTATATAGATTCTCGGTTTGGATGGTTCGTTCATAATTCAAACTCTCTACAATCAAAGACTCTTAAATGGCACAATTATAGTAATCATTCATAATTGCTCCATAGTATATGGCATTCAATTTCATTTAAATAAGATTATTTGCTTTTGATGATTATTAATTCTTAAACTATTCTTAAATTTATTACACTAATTTGATAAGTTGAATTCCCAACTTATGCTAAGAATAAATGGAATCGAATCCCCTTATTTAAGCTTACCAATATTTCATTTTTTAGTCAATCGTTCTCTAAATTATAGGCATTATATAATCATAATTCTGAAATGTGGTTGACAATTATTTAATATCAAACGAACCTTCCATTTTCTGAAACTAATTTCTGGTCTCATCATTATACTTTTCTATTGACTATATTAAATTATCATTTAATTTTCTTTATATCAATCTAAAATACTATGACTAAAGGTTGAATTTGTGATTTTCATAATTCTTCAGTTCCACAAATGCCAAAAGAGGTTTCTTCAACTCTTCACTAATATAATCTATATATATGAGTTAAAGTAATTCAAATTCATATTTGAGATCTTATTATAATTTGTTATTTTACTATCTCAAGATACATTAAATAAGAATTCTAACTTATTTGATAGATGTTAGTCTAATTTTCGTACACTATAAACAAATATTCATATGATTTCTAGACAATTTATGAATTTCAAAAAATTAATCATCCTTAACTTGATTTTAAAGATTATTACAAAAATTCTAAATAACTTGAGTGGCATATATTATTTTATTTTGATTGTTTGTTTATTGGGTATTGATATTATATAGGGCAGTTCTAAATATTTATTTAGAGATCGGATATATTAAAGAATAAATCAGCACAATGGTAAGGAATATATTTTAAGTATAAAGTGATTGTTTCTATTGTAATATTATTACTTCATTTATACTCAGTAATGTAAAATTAAGCATAGATAATACAAAAATATTCTAATTAATTTGAAAATTGTTAATGAAGTTAATTATAGACTCGGACAGATTTAAAAGCAATATTAGGTTGAGTAGTATCATTTCCATGTATTTTAAAAAGTCATAAATTACATATTTTGAGAGTAACAAAATTCCTGTATACAATAAGCACTTTGGAATTAATGAAAAATTAAACATAGGTTGAAATAAATTATGTGGTTTAAATTCAATCAATCTTATTAGATACGCTTAGAGAGACAATTATATGCTTATATTAAGGAAAATGATGAGACTTATAGTTTGAATTGCACTATCACATCCGAGTAATTTGTTCTCGCAAATACACCCATCTAACAAAATTGAACTGAATGGAATATAAAGTATGATTCTTAACATTGTTGCATATAAGTTAACAAACATTAGCATATTTTTGAAGACTCTCCCTTAGGCATATTACTATTTAATTATTATGTATATTCCAATCAACACAAAATATGGTAAGATCGTTAGTATAGCAATGATTCCGATTATTGTTTATTGTAATTTATTGTTATCTTTTAAAATTGGACTTAATAAAAACACCTATGTGAAATGTCTAAAATATTCAAATATCCGATCAACCTTATGAAATTCATACTAGTCATCCAGACTTAATATTAGTGCAGCAATTTGAAGAAAGTTAATAGTTAACATGATTTATGAAAAAGTTCGATTTACTATAGGTTGATTATAGATAGTTTCTCCTATTAATCTCATTAAAAATTTAATATAAATTTTAATTTTTCATAAATCTATAGGACTATCCTTGGGTTGAGGGTAAACTTTAGCACTTTTTTCCTTTTGGCTTCCATTCCCTATGGTTACTACTTAAATTTATATTTCAAATTATTACATAATGCATCATTCTCCTAACAATCAAATGGTCTTAACTATGGGATGAGTTCCATCTCGTTTACGAATAGTGGGGCAGAAGGGTCTACTCGTCTTCTCTTAATGCCTTACTTAACTTTTTATCTTAATTAGGCCCACAAAGTTCTAACCCTTAATTTCATTTTGGTTTAATTAATTAACATTTTTTTAGACCATGGATACTTAATTGCTATCTAAGGATGGTATATCCTAATATAATCCCTACCCTTATCCAATAGTTCTTAAAATTAAGTCAAATATCCCTGGAATAAGTAATAGAACATCAATAGTATGAATCCTATATTTAGTATAGCAATTATAATAAACATAATATAGACTAAGTAATCTAACCCTTCTTAGGTTGAAGAATATATCAGCACTCCTAAACAGATTGATCCAGCACATATTGCAGTAGATAATCTATCAATAAAATTTAACTTCTTTGAGCTGTATGGTGTGAAGATGATAGTGAATCCACCATAGAAGAATATAATTAAAAATACTATTAGTCCCTTGATGACTACAGCATCTTCATAAAATGTTAGTGCAATAATTATTAGTTCTTTAGAAAATATCTTAACAAATTCCCATAAATATCCTTCTTCATTATATTCATTGTAGAAATATCCTAATTTCATTCTATTTTGAAGGTTATCTAGATCATTTCTAATTTATCGCACAAAATAAAAGAATATACTTGGAAATAAGAATGCCCAAGCTATCAACCAAGGAGTAACAAATGACACTAACCAAATTATGTGAGTATCAGAATCGGATCTATATGCTACATCTGCTTAAACCCAAGAATATCCTGAAACCTCTCTTGTTGATGCTAAAGACATGAATCCACCCACCAATGTCGGCTACAAGTAAATGAACATGTAAATGAATGTAGTGTAAATTATTCCTACTTTATAGGGCAAATAGCCTGCTAAAACTCCAATAAAATATCCAAAGAAAAATATTGCTAAATATATGATGGGCATTAATAATGACCAAAGCATTCTGAAATATAGTATTTCGATGCTAGATAAGTCCACTAAAAAGCAATCAAGGGAATATGACATTGACTTAGTTGGATTTCCCACCACTTGTATTGTTGATGTTAGGGATGATGGGAAACTTAATTAAAATGTAGTTAAAGCAGAAATGATTTAGAAATAATTTGTGAATAGTTTGATCAGAATTGATAAGTTATCTAAGATTTAATTAATGAAAATTACTTGATTCGTTAGATATTAGGACACCAATTGATGCTAATCTTTGTTAATGAGCGAATTCTTCCAACATTTTAAAACTACCCTTCACTGATAATATGATTGACACAAGCGTAAAGATTGACATTCCCACAATGATTAATGAGTTGGCTTCAGTAGTCCCACTACATGCTCCACATTGATAACTAGAAGAAAGGGAATATGCACCACCTCCTCTTGTTCCATATATATCACACGATTCACAAAGAGCTCCAACATGTCCAGTATAGCATGATGGATCTCCTGGATCCCAACCTCCATTACAATTAGCAACTAGATTAATACAATACGCTATTTCACTACTATCAAAATATGGTCTATAATAATGAGCTCTCAAATTAATAGCAGTTGGTTTCACTGAAGCCATAAATGTTTGATCAATAGAACTACAGGAACTTTACTTTACCTTTACTGCATATGTTTATTCAGCTAAAGAACAAGCACTACATTTCTATAAATTATATGATTCTCCTAATTAGCATGGGAATGTTCGAATATTAACATACAATGCATAATTTGAATTGGTCTCAGTTGTCTTTTGATACGGCGGCGAGCTATTGAACACTGGAATCTTGATGGAAGTGCAAACAACTAATAATATTATTAATAAAATTACATTTCAGTTGCAAAAAGATATTATCAGGCAAGTAGGGATCGAATGTTAGAATCATCGAATCCAAATCAAATGCCCCTATGGTTGTATTGAAATAGTAACTCGTTTTATCAGTAAAATTAGATACAAATGTCTTTGTATCATCATAATTATTGCTATCCATGACTCTGCCTGTAACTTTACAAGATTCTGTTGAATCTAAATTAGACATAGTTTAATTAAACCGATCAAGATTCACTATTCTAAATTACCAATCATAAGACACTTATTCATTAGTATATGAATAATAATATTTGTATGTATTTATTGCTTATCCTGAGGGCAATATTAAATAAGTTGTAGTAGTGGGATAATTTTAAATTGAGTATGAGCTCAAATTCAAAACATCAATTATTGGGGAGGTTGAACTATCAATCAATCCATATGAATTTGAGTAACCTGTATTATTTTAATAAACCATGGTTGGTAGTATTTTACGATCCGACATTTGAACTGTTAATCTTCTTGGCAATTCTTCCAAATTACTTGCACTTACTGATGCAAAATTATCAGAATAATTAATTTCTAACATATTTGAATCCTCATTAAATGATGGATATGTCGAAGAGCTAATAAACAATCCAGCTCCAACTTGAGCAACATTTCCTTAAAATTACACGTTATACACTTGTAATTGATATGCACTCGAACTGCTATCAAAGAACAGGCCTCCTGCCATCAAACTGGCACTATTATCTTAAAAGTTTGTGTTTATAATTGCAGAATGGACACCTTACAAACTCAAGCCCCCTCCTACTTTGGCTCTATTTCTAATAAACTTACAAGTATCAAATATAGCTGTATTTGTAGTTGAACTAAGTATTAAGGATTCAACTGATTACAGAGCTCTACGGCTAGTATTTAATGCCACTTCAGCAGATTCGTTGAAAACTGGTAGATCTGTAATAGGGAATTAAATGATAGCATTTTAAATTGTTGAATTAGAAGCTAATATTATACACCCGTAATATGCTACAGTATTGTTTTAGCATAATGAATCAAGGATGTTAATAGTTGATGGTGAGACCTCAATTTAGGTTATTACAAATAATCCACTGGTGCAGAGGAGACAGTAATTATTCTCAATCACCAATGAAGATACTGTCAGATAGTTCGATGAGTGAAATCCTTTTATTATAAACAATGATGTATCTGTTTAAATGCCCAATCTACTGTAGAGCAATGCAAATATGCATTTCTCAAATAAAGCAATCCATGTCTAATTTTATTATGTGTAAATGGAGAATGTTGGCATAGTTGTAATTGTGTAAAAAGATTGAAGAGTTATGGGCATATTATACTAAACAGTTGGAAATCCATATTTCTAAGTTGTTGTTAATGATGAGTATTTTGTATAGTGAGCTTAATCATAGAGTACAATAGATGAGTATAAAGTCACATGATTTAAAAGAGCATTTAATTATGTTTATTGAATTGCATTACAATTTTACTCCCCAACAGAATATGTAGATAAAGGTGTAAAATAGACATTACAATCAGTATCAGAAAGAGCGTCTATTTCATATGATGTTGCTATTGTTTAATTGTAATTGTTTAAGAATTTTGTATCTTTTATGACTAAAACTGTTGTTGAACCACTAAGTTGTAAATGTACCAAGGGATTCAAGAAGATAGTATTAAAGGAAATCACCACATTTTCTAATGATAACCCTTGTACTAATGATAGTTTAAGTATTATTGATGCTTGTATCTAGCTAAATGTTGAGTTCTAGATAGATAATTTACCATTTGCTTAATAAAAATATCTTAACTAAGTGGTAAATACAGTTTCAAGTGTTAAAATGTCTATCTAATTTAGATTCATCACGTAATTCATTAGTTGATTATTTTGAAACTTACTATTCTATATATAAATATAAGGAGCTGTAAGCTGGCTACTTGAAAATGAAACACCCATAAATATGTTATCTAAAGCCTAACAACCATTAAATATTGAATTCTTTATGTAAATGTCTCTCATCGTTGTAGAAGTAGATAAATGGATACATCCAGATTGATATGCGATACAGTTTTACATATTTACTTAATCTAAGGTCATAGCTAACGCTGATTCCGATGAATCAATAAACAAACATCCTCCATATCCGTTACTAGCTTAACTTAGACTAGTTTATTAGTTAGAGAATGTTGTAAGTGATATGTTGATTGTTGAAACCTCAGTAGCAATTATGTACAAACCTGCTCCTCTCTTAGCATATCCATCTGAAAAACTGCATTAAGTTATATTTATTGTTTGGCCAGTTAATTGTAGATTGCCACCAACAGATGAAATGACAAAGTAAGTAATCATTGCTTACGTTATATTGCTCTGATTATTGATAAAGGATGGCGTCTCTAATCGATTATACCAATCCATATCATATTAATTTGTTTTCGAAAATATCGTTTTAATTACAGTTATTGTATCTGCCACAATAATTGCAATACCGTAGTTACTGTTAGTTGCTCTATTACCTGTAAACTAACAATTATTCATGGTAACATCTGCTAAAGGAACGCTAAAGTATAGTGCAGTTGCATATATTCTCACTGAATTATCAAGTAATTTATGTAAGTGATTTCCTGTAAATTAACAATTATTCATTGTGATAGTTTGAATTTATTATGATTCAATGTATAGACTAGATATTTATGAGAAAACAGTTGTAATTGTTAGACTGTTAGTGATGAAATACAGGTTATTTAAAACTATATTCTCTGACGCAGTTAATGGAAAATATTTATTTGTACTTGAAGTATTTTGCTATAATATATCCCAAGAGACTATCACAATAAATGAAGTATCAATAGAGATTTATTACCTAACTGTGATTGTATCTAACACAACTCCATAAATGTATTCAGAAATATACAAAAATAAGTCTGAGTACAATTTATTGTTTGTTCTAGTTTCTGCACAATTAACACTCACAGGAATTCTTTTATTGCCTGCCATCAACGTGCCATTAGGAAATATATCAGAATCTGACTAATCATATAATCCATTTTTAAATGAAACATAATTTATTTGAATCATACTAATTATTCTAATTCCTTTATTATTGTCACTTATGAATTAGTTAATATCTGCCATCTCAAATGTAGCTAAGGATATTAATTATTCTGATGACTGGGAAGATGTAATTAAATCAGTTGCATCAGTGTTTTGAAGTACAAAGTTATTCATAGATAAATTAGCTAAAATTGCTGCATTATTGTTTGGAGTCTTTAATTCCATAATACAATTAATTTAAATGCAATATGTGTATTGGATATGAATATTGGCAAATTTATAAGTTGTTTCTATTGAGGGATTGATATTATCATCTTGAATTACTTATAAAACGGAATAAAAAAATTATGAACCAGCATATAAGTAGTTATTATCAAAGTATACATTACTGATATCAAAGTGATTAGATTTCACTAAAAATGATTATGTCAAGGAACTTCGAATCACATCAAATTTATTGATCTACAAATAGAGTAAACTATTCAAATTCACCAATGAGGAGTTTGATAATGTGCAATATCTAAATTAGATATTTTGGAGCATCATAGTGGCCGTAAGCGCCTAATTGCTTATTGGTTGACCAAAAACATAAGTGTCAGTCAAATTGCATTAATCAAATATCAACCCTTGAGTGAGTATTGTGAATGTTGTTGTTGCTGTTTATATGGAATTGAATTGAAATATAACTGATGATGTAAATGTACAATTCGTAAATGTCAAACCATCAAGTGTATATGTTTATATCGTAAGCGATGTCAGTGAATATAAAAAATTTATTTGATCAGTCAAATCACTAGTTAGGTTATATAGTTGAACACTTGTCATCTGCAAGTTTTAACAATTAGTAAAATTTATATAAAGATTTGATGTTGACCATCCTTTTTCATAGTCCCTTCCAGCTTTAAAATTGATTAACTGTAAACTTGCTACAATTGATGGTGCCAAACTAAATCCAAAGTATGACTAGTAATTATCACCACCACTGTAATATGTCAAGGAGATTCCCTGCATTATAACATTTGATATTGAGGGAAATTGCATTATACCTTATTATTGTATTTAAAGTTAAGTTGAGTTCTGCGATCCTTGTAGTATATAAATGAAGTTTTACAAAGAAAATACATTCTATTGGAAGTTAGACACAAAATCAACTGACTTTGAGAATTAGCATAGCCTAACTCCATCTTCTACTGCCTTGACTAATTACACAATAAGTGTTAGAGTTTGTACTGTATTTTAATTCATTTAATTATATACTGAATAGGTTTCGCTTTATGAGAATAGTATTTACGCAGTCTTTTAGGAAGTGATAGACATAAAATTTGATAGTTTATACATATATTTTTATTGCATACCAGTTGATGCCATATAAGCAGTTGTATATTCTGTATCATCACAATACAGTTAGACAGTTAATATTTATGAATATGAACAATAACCAGTTTATCCTGAAGTTCCTGCACTTGAACAGGTAATAGGCATGTTTAAATTAGAATTGTAATCAGTAAATTAATTCCCTCCACTTGCCAAATTCGATTGATATTTGTAACAGAGATATCCATATTTTAATAATTTTGAGTTTGATGGATTGAAATACGGATTTATTATCTTTTTTTCGTTATCAGTTCTTTCCCTACAAGCCTAACAATTACTTGGACATTCATGACACTCAGTTTCATCTGTTACTAATGACCTATCTCTGTAACTATTATAGCACATTCCACAAAATGCATTAGTGGCTTGAAACTTACACGCAGACTCAACCTAACTCAATCCAGTACCAGATGATGATTGAGTGACACAATCCTGTGAGCAGCCTTAACACTCATTATTGTATTAAGTGTATCCTTTTCTACAAGAAGAGCAATATGGTTTCTCCTGAGTGAATCCCTGATAGCCCGACTTGACATCATCACTAAGAGTTGTTTTTGTTTATAAATAATCAGTGAAGTTGTAAGATAAAGTATATTGCCAACATGTTGAGCAATATGAGTTGCATGCTACACAAGCGCCAGTAAAGAAATCTGGATAATAACCAGTTGCGCATTTTATGCATTAGTACAACAACTATGATGGAAGTACTTAAGGCACTCCACCTACTACTATTGTAGATACATCTAAACTAGAGTAAGCAAAGCAATATAAGCAATTAGTAATCTAAACAGTGCAATCATTTTAGCACTAATTATTGTATAAAACATATCCCTAATAATAAAGATTTATATTACTGATTGGCACAAAGAACATTTTAGGGTAGCAGAATCCATAAAATGATACAAACAATTCGTAATGGTAGTTGTTGAAGTTGTGCAAGTTAATCCATCTGAATCTAGGGTGTATCCTGATTAACAGTATGAACATTTAAGAGGTGGTGGAGGGGAGCTAGTCCATGGTTCAAAATCTAAATCCAATGTTGAAATTGTCGCAGATTTGTAATAACATCTGGAACAATATGCAATAGTACAGGGATCACAATTAACTCCGTCATACGAAAGTGTGAATCCATCTGAAATACACTATCTACACCTTTTGTAATACCAAGACTGTAAGTTAGTATCAATCACAGCACCATATCTTGACGGAAATGTGGTTTCCAAGGCATAATTATATGTTACATACTCACACCTAATGCATTAAGTACCGCAACCATCACAAGATTCTCTAGACAGACTCACAACATAAACTTAGTCATCGTCTGATGTGTCACACACATCGCATTACAGTGACGAAGTTGTTGAATCTAATATTCCGTAGGAACATGATAAGCAACTAGTGGGGCAACTTACACATGTTTTTGATGTTGTTGAATATGCGTAACCAGTTGCACAATTCGAACAAGTCTTAGCTGTACAGGATAAGCAATTAGATACAGAGCAAGTTAAACATAATCCATTTTAAAAGTAAAATCCATCTAAACATTGAATTCCTTTTTTATCAATATCAACAGTGGAGTAATCATTACTGAATGAATTGCATCCTGTGTCGGTTGGATCACAAAAGCTCGAACAGCCAGAACATATATACACCTAGTATTTCACTTTTGTATCCCTCGTAATCGAGCCACTCCATGTATAAGTAGTTGTTGAAGTTCCTACAAAATAAAGTTCCGAGTAGCTATAAGTGTTCTTGATGAAGGCTCCATATGTGGCATTTCTGTTCCCAACAGTATATCCATAAGAACACTTCCTATTTGAATTCCATAAATATGGAGCTTCTACGCATTCCATGCAATAGAGGTTCAATTAATCGACTACGTTCTAGTATGGGCTTTTTTATAATTCATAATTAGATACCATTAAACACAAGCATTATTGAAAAGAAAGTACCCATACTCACATTAGGGTACAACAGTGGAACAATCGCGTACTCCCAAAATGCACAATTCAGTACAGGTTGTTCCAGTATATGTAAGGCAACCAACAGGTGCCTAAGTACTTAAAATTAGATTATAAATTACAGGGTATCTGATTGAGATGAAACCATCTTTAAAAGTAAAAAAAGAATCATATTATATATATTTTTTTTTAAAATAAGTTATTAAATATAAATTTTTCACAATTCCAATGGACTGTCTTAAACATCATTATTAACAGGATAAACTTTGGCACTTCTTGCTATACTATTATTTCCCACAGTAATTACTTTATTAGAAAATAATAATTACAAAATGCATCTCCCTCCTAGTAATCATAAGGCTTTAATTAAGGTATGAACTCAATTTCATTCAAAAATAATGGAGCATTTGGATCTTATCGCCTCCTCTTAATACCTTATTTTACCTTCTCTCTCAATTTTGACCATAATGCTTTGACCCTTATTTTCATTTTGGTCTTGTTTATCAACATTTTCTTCATCCATGGATACTTCTCAGATATTTCAGGATGATAAATTCTAATGTGATCCCTGATTTTATCTAACACATCTTCAAACTTCTACAAATATCCCTAAAATAGATAAAATAACATGAGGAATATAAACCCAGAATTCAACACTGCTATTATGACGAACATTATATAAACCAAGTAATCAAGCCCTTCCTGTGTTGATGCATATATCAGTACACCTAAACATATTGAGCCAGCACATATAGCTGTTGAAAGTCTGTCTATAAAGTTCAATCTTTTTGAAGTATAAGGTGTAAATAAAATTGTAAAGCCACCATAAAAAAATATGATTAAGAACACTACTAATCCTTTTATCACTACCTAGTCTTCATAGAATGTTAGGAAAATAATGATCATTTCCTTCGAAAATATTTTAACGAATTCCCATAAATAACCCTCTTCATTATACTCATTATAAAAGTAACCCAATTTCATTCTATTATGAAGATCATCCAAATTATTTTTAATTCTTTTAACAAACACAAAGAAAACACTTGGGAATATGATTGCCCAAGCAAACAATAGTGGCAATATGAATGTAAATAGCCAAATATAGTGTGTATCAGAGTCAGATCTATAAGAAACATCTGCTTATACCCAGGGATATCCTGAAATGTGTCTACTTGACGCAAGAGAAATAAATCCTCCAACTAAGGTGGGTTACAAGTAAATAAACATGTATATGAAGGTAGTGTAAATGATTCCTTCTTTGAAAGGAAGATATTTAGTAACAACCCCGATAAAGTATCCAAAGAAGAATACTGCTAAATACAGTATTGGCATCAATAAAGCCCAAACCATTCTAAAATACAATATTTCAATTTCGCTTAAATCCACTAAAAAGCAATCTAAAGAGTATGACATTGATTTTGTGGGGTTTCCTACGATTTAAACAGTTTATGTTAAAGAAGATGGGAAGCTTAATTAAAATGTATTTAAGGCTGAAATAATTTAAAAGTAATTGGTGAACAGTTTAATCAATATTGATAAGTTGCCTAATAAGATAATAATAAATACTTGACTCATTTGATATTAGAACTCCGATTGATGCTAGTCGTTTTTGATGGGCAAAGTCCTCTAACATCTTATAGCTTCCTTTAACTGAGAGGATTATAGATATTAGAGTAAAGAATGACATTCCAAGGATAATTAATGAATTTGCTTCAGTCGTACCACTGCATGGTCCACACCTGTAAGCTGCTGATAATGAATAGGCTCCTCCTCCTCTTCTATTGTAAATATCACAAGACTCACATAATGCTCCAACATGGCCTGTATAACACGAAGGATTTCCAGGATCCCACCCACCGTTGCAATTTGCAACAAGATTATTGCAATAAGAAATTACGGATGAGTCGAAATATGGTCTATAAAAACCTGGCTTAAGTTGAATTGCTGTTGGCTTTACAGAAATCATCTAATTCTGATTGATGGAGCTGCAAGATTCTGCTTTTAATTTTACAGCATATGTCTATTCCGAGATCGAGCAGGCTTAACATTAATTCAATTTGTAGGCTTCACCTAACTAACAAGGAAATGTTCTTATATTTGCTAATAATGCATAGTCTGAATTAAATTGTCCTGTTCTACTAAATGGAGGAGTAATCGAGAAAACTGGTAATTTCATAGTGGTACATTTAACTAACAAATTAATTAATAATTACATTTTAATTGCAGAAACAAGTTGGATTTCGAATAAGGATCAAATGTAATGATCATAGAATCCAAATCATAAGCCCCTATGTTAGTGTTAAAGTAATAGCTTGTTTTGTCTGTGAAGTTCGATGTAAATTCCTTAGCATCATCATAATTTTCACTATCCATAATTCTGCCACTGACGGCGCAGTATTCTGTGCTTTATAAGTTGGACATAGTTTGATTGAATCTATCCAGATTTATTATTCTAAACTACCAATTAAATGACACTTACTCATTAGAATATGAATAATAATATTTATAGGTATTAATGGCCTATCCTGACGGTAAAATAATGTGATTTGTTGTACCGTAATTAGGGATGGTATAAGTTTCCAATCCAACTATATCCCTTATTGGAGATGTAGATGAATCAATCAATCCATACGAGTTTGAATATCCAGTGTTATTCAAGTAAACCTCAGTAGGTAAAATATCTCCTTATTTCATTTATATCGTTAGTCTCCTCGGCTATTCCTCAAGATTGTTTGCACTAACAGTTCCATTATTATTTGAAAAACTAATATCCAATAAATTCTAATCCGAGTTAGGAGATGGAAACGTTGAAGCGCTAATAAAGAGACCAGCCCCTACTTATGCTATGTTGCCTTAAAATTGCACATCATAGAGTTATAATTATTTTGCATCACTTAAGGAATCAAAAAATATTCCTCCAGCCATTAAACTTGCAATATTATCAGAGAACTAGGAATTCAAAACAGTTGCTGCTATTCCTTAAATTGAAATACCTGCACCTACCTTAGCTCTATTTTAAATGAATTTGCTTGAAAGGAAATAGACAACATTATTGGGATTCTTTAACATAGAATCACCTATAGTTTCAAGTACTCTCTTTTTAGAACCAACCTCAGCAGATGAATTATAAACAGGTAGGTCAGTAATTGGAAATTATGTAGTTGCCTTTTTGATGTCAGATGATTAAGTTAAAGAAATACAGCCATAATACCCACAAGTATTATTGTAGCATGTCGTATCTATTATGCCTAAAGCTTATGAGGTACTCTAAATTTGAGTGACTGCAAATAGTCCGCTTTAGCATAAGAAGCAGACATTATGCTCAATTAATAACGAGTTTACTGTTAGATGTGAATTTGTCAAGAATTACGAAAAGTACATCAATGCTGTAGTACTTTGCAATCCCAATCTTTTGTAAATTAAGGAATACAAACAGTTATACATTTATCTCTAATCGTCAAGATCGAATGTGTCATACAATTCAAATTGAATAGGGTTTTTTATCTAAATATATGGTAATATTATTATATCTTTATTAATCTAGGATGTTTTGTACTTTTAAGCTGGTGTTAGTAATGAATAATCCGATAAATGTTTTTCGCTATATAACACAATATTTGTGTATTATGATATTCTTTATTTAATAAACTCTAATCTTATTGGGATCATTGTTAGACATGACTGTTCATCCAAATCATGTGAAGATGATGACTTAAAGTAGGTATTACAAGAGTCAAATTGCAAAGTATCAATTGTGTTGGGATCATAGATGGATTAATTATAATTATTAGCCAATCTTGTATTTTTAATTACTACAACAGATTTGGCATTATCAAAATAAAACATGACTAAAGGTTTAATGAAAATAATATTATCTGTCAATTAAACATTCTCTAAAACAAAAGACTAAAGAAAGTTCAATGATAATATGGTTACACATTATAGATATAAAAATTATGAATTCCTAATTATAAGTTCTCCATATTCCTATTTAAAATAATGAAATTAAGATGTAAACATATCATCTAACTAAATAATGTTGAACTGATTCAAATTCATTAGATAATTATATATTGAGTTATTGACAAAGGTGCTATCTGTTATGTAGACTTTTGATGGAACTTCTTGAGTATTTGAAAACAGAATTTCCATAAACTAATTATCCAAAGCTTAACAATTTTCAAAATTTGACTATTCTATATAAATGTTCCTCATAGTGCTTGAGGTGATCAACTTTATGCATCCTGATGTGGAATACGATATACAATCCTTCATATAAACCTAATTTAATGTCATTTCCAACGCTGCCCCCAACGCAGATATATATAAGCAACCTCCCTCACTATTTGACGATGAAGACAAACTAGTCTATTGAGATTAAAATATAGTGTTTGTTATATTTATTTACGCTTATTCGGTTGCAATTATATATAATCCTGATGCTGAATATGAATATCCATTTAAAAATTATGATTATGTGATATTAATATTCTAACTAGTTATTTACAAATTCCCAAACGTTGAATAAATATCAAAGAATTTTTTCATAGCTTATCTATTACTATCTTCACTATCATCAACAAAAAAATCAGGAGTTTCTAATCTTGTGTACCATTCCATATTCAAGAGGTTAGTCTCCTAGAATACTGTTCTTATAATTGTTGTTGATTATGCCAGAATCGATGCTATTCCATATTAGCTTTTTGTTGCTCTGTTCTTACTAAACAAGCAATCACTAATTGTTATTGAAGTAAGAGGTATATTAAAGTACAAGGTGGTAGCATAGGCTCTCACTGAGTTATCATTTAATTTGTGTAAATGATTATTGATGAATTAACAATTTTTCATATAGATTACTTGATCCTATTCAGAAACTATATACAAAGATGCAATTTATGAGAAAACTGACGTAATCACTAAACTGTTAGTAATAAACTGTAGATTATTTAGAACTATAACCTCAGTTACTTCTTTCGGATAGATTGCGTTGTCACCAGTCGTATTAAATTATAATATATCCCATGATATCAATACTATAAAAGAGGTATCGATTGATAGTTGTGATCTAACAACTATATTATCCAATTCTACTCCATCATTATATTGAGTGATGTATAAGAAGATGTCTGAATAAAATTTCCCAGCAGTCTTTAAAGTTGCACAATCTGAGTTAACAGGTATTCTCTTATTTTCAGACATGAATGTGCCATTTGTGAACATATCGTTTTCACTCCAATCATACAAAGAGTTCTTTACACTTACGAAGGAAACCAATATAATACTAACTATCCTCACCCCTCGATTGTTGTCACTAATAAAAGTATCAATATAAGTTGTTTAAAAGTTATAAATTGATATTAATTGAACAGCTTCTTATGTTGTCACTATCATGTTGATTGAATCCGTCTACAATAATGAAAAATTATTAATTTATAAACTAGCCTACACATCATCATCATTACTTGGAGTCTTAATATTCATGATACAATTTTTACTCATACAATATGTTCCTTGAATTGTAGCATTAATAAAATAATAAGTCGATAGTGATTCATAAATACCAGTATCCTTTATAACTTGAGTTGCTGAGACAAAAAAGTAAGAATTGCTGTATAAAAAATTTTAATCGAAATAAAAATTGTTTATGTTAAAATGATTAGATTTGATAACAGTAGAACTGTTAAATGAGCTTCTAATAATGTCAAAGTTAGTGATTTATAAGTATTTTAGACTCTTCAACCTAATGAAATACGAACTAACAAATTCACAGTATTGAAAATAGATATTTTAAAATTACATGTTGGCTGTTAATTTTTAATTAGTATTAGGTTCTCCAAATAAAGTAAATGAATAAAATTTGCTTTAATAGAATTTCAGTCCATTAATTGAAAATGTTGTCGATCCTATATTAATTGTATTAAATTAAAATAAAACTAAACCAGAGAAAGTGCAATTTATAAACTATGCATCAATAATGTTAAATTTCTATGTAGTAATAGTAGTTAAGGTGTATAAAAAGTTTATTGAATCACCAATTTCGGCGGATAAGTTGTAAAATTTCACATTGCTTATATCTAGATCTTAACTGTTAGAAAAATTGAAATAAAATGGGACTTGAGAACTTTTATCATCAAAAATTCTTCCTGCCTAAAAATTTGTAAGAACTAAATTTCCAACTATGGATGGTGCTAGCACAAATCCAAAATATTTCTAGAAAGCCTGCTCCATCTTTATAGTAATTCAAATTAATCCCCTTTATTCTAACTTCAGATATCGATGGAAATTCCAATGTTCCTTAAATTTGCAATTCAAGTAGGGTATTATTTTAAGATCCCTCTAAAATGTAAATAAATGATTTTAGTGAAAATACATTTTATTAAATCCTGCTACAAATTTCACCGACTTATCAAATTAGCAACTTCTAACCCCACCAACCGGTTTTTTTACTATTTATACTACGAAAAAAACCTATTTAACCACTTGCTCATTCATAGCACTATACATGGCATATTAATCTATCTCGCCAAATTTAATTGTTGCAACTTTTTCAGTTGTAGTTTAAAAGTAATTATTCAGTTTGTACATATACATCTTCTATTCTGGGGTAGCATCTTCATAAGCATCTAGATACTCAGTTGAATCACAGAATAATTGAACTGTTATCGTTTATTAATAATTGCAATGCCCAGTCTAACCTTGTGGACCTATTGATGAGCAAGTGACAGGCATATTTATAAGCGTATCATAATCTACACCTACATTTGAACTTGGATCAAGGGCAGTTTAGTATTTATAACATAAATATCCATACTTTCTAAGCTCTGCTGAATCAGGATTGAAGTATGGATTAATTTTGAATTACTCTTTTGTAGTTCTTTCTCTGCAGGCCTAACAATTCTTGGGACACTCATGACACTCGGTTTATTGAGTATTTAAAGATCGATCTCTGTAGTAGTTGTAACACATCCCACAGAATGCATCAGCCGCTTTAAAATTACAAGATGAAGTAGTTGAGCTGAATCCTGTTCCTGATGGTGATTCAACCACGCAATCTTTGGTGCATCCTTTACAAGTATTTCCATATTAGGTGAATCCAGTCGCACAAGTAGAGCAATAGGGCGTTTACTAAGCCTCATTAGCATAAGCAGACTTTTGTGATTCAGTCATTAGAGTTTTCGTACTCAAAAAGTCAGTAAGATTATAGGAGAGTGTGTATTACCAACAGTTATCACAGGAATCTGAACACAGAGTACATAATCCTGTAAAAAAGTTTGGATAATAGCCCGAATCGCATCCCATGCACTAATATATTAATTATGCATTTTATGTTTTCTTAACACCACCAACTATTATAGTATCTGTGTCTGGGTCTGAAAAAGCAAAGCAATATTAGCAATTTTAAATTTAATCTGAACAAGTATTTTAGCATGAATTCTCGTATAAGACGTATCCCTAAATTTAAAATATAAAAAATTACTGATTGGCATTAAAAGCACTTCAAGTCTGTACCATCTAAATAATGATAGTTACAGTTGGTAATTGTGGCTGTATTTACAGAGCAAGATTGTTTATCAGCTGATAAAGTGTAACCAGATTTACAATAATAGCAGAGCAAAGTTGAGGGAGTACTCCAAGGTGTAAAGTCTAGATCCATTGTACTTTTTGTTCCAGATGTATAGTAGCACCTTGAACAATACTTTATTGTGCAAGGATCGCAATTTATTCCATCATATGATAAAGTGAATGAATCGGAAATGCATTACCTACACCTTTTTACATAGTATGACTGACTTGATGTTTCAATAGCTGCTCCAGTTCTTGTCGGATAAATTATATCAACAGTTTAATAAGAGGCATATTCACATCTCAAACACTAGCTACCACATTGATCACATGATGTCGCTGATAAGCTTGGTATAAAGATGGAATCTGTCTTACTCTAATCACAGTTTATGCAATATACAGTAGTCTCATCAAGCTAACAAGTTAAACAATTGGAAGGACACGATTTACATTGATTATTTTAATAATAGTAACCAGTATTACATTCACTGCATATATTATCATCACATGTCAAACAATTCAACACCGTACAAGTCTAACAAAGTCCATGAACAAAATAAAATCCATCTAAACAAACTATTCCCTACCTTATCTGTATCAACAGCCTGGTAATCATTCGAAATTTCATTACAACTATCACCTATGGTTAGTGCACAAAAATCAAGACATCCTGAACAAATGTAGACCTGATAAGGTATACTAACGCTTCTTGTTATAGATCCAGACCAGGTGTATGTTGTAGTGGAAGTTCCAACGTAATACAATTCGGCATAATCGTAAGGTATTTTTGATGTACGCACCATATGTGGCATTTCTATTACCTACTGTGTACCCAAATGTGCATTTACGATTTGAATTCCAGTTATCTGGATCCTCTACACAATCCATGCAATAGAGGTTGAGCTTATCATCAATATTTTGGTAAGGGCTTGGTTTATATTATTTATCATTACCATTACACACATGTGGATTTGAACAAAAAATAGCCATACTCACACTGAGGAGTGGCTAAAGCACAATCTCTAACTCCCAGTACACAAAGTTCTGCGCAAGTCGTTCCTGAATATTTAAGGCATCCTGTTGCAGATTGGGTTCTAAGGAATAACTTTATAAAATTTACATAACACTCGATTATGCCCAAATAATACGAAAGAACACAAAAAGTTTGATCATAGTTTTATATATTTAAATATATTAATTCCTTACATCAATAATTTTTCTTGTTATCTTTTCGAAAAGTTTTAGAATGATTGAATATTAAAATTGTAAAAAACAAATTGATGTAGGTCACCACATTTTTAAAAACGAGATTTTATTAGTCCTCCTAAAATATATCATCATGATAATATCTCTATTCAGGCAGTAAAATACAATCTTGCAATAATTTTGTAAATTAATTAAAAAATTTATTTTTTATGCTTTAAGATTTCTAGCCATACTATTTGTAAAGTTAGCTAAGAAGTCATCTCTTGGGGTCTAAGTATGTGACAATGACTCTTCTATTGGTTGCTATCGCCACATTCGTTGGATGCGTCATTGAAATCAATTCAAAATATCAGTTGGAGTATTTGCTTTT